>VDFB02169043.1:0-67843 GCA_007258455.2 Sequoia sempervirens
ATCCAACTCCTTTCCCTTCTCCTATAGGTGGTTGTCCTTCTCGGCTAAGAGTCACTACACTTCAACCATTTGTATATCATCTGCCAGTAATCCATCCTTCTCCCCCAACTGGTGATCTTTCTCAGCTAGTACTCACTCAACCAACTTCTCCACGAAGGCTCGCTTGGTAGCCATCACTTGAGCCAACTACTCCTATGATTTGCAGATCTACTCTGCCAACTTTGTCCTGCTACTGACCACTTGGGCTAAGGCTCTATCCCTGGTCTTCATGGCCTCCTCCATGGCAAATGTCTAGCAGTGCCATCACAGAAAAATATCTTTGTAACAGTGCTCCATGTTGTGAAGTTTCATGAGTATCTGCCCATGTCTACCGGCTCCCGGAGCTCAGATTGGCTACCACTTAGCCAACATCTCCCTGGTCTATACGTCCGGCCATCCCTTGGATGTCAGGCATTAGAAGAACTCCCCTCACACCCATGCTGCATAAATGTGAGAATCCTCTCGGCCTCCTGTGCCACCAGAAGATCCAACCCTACGATCAGCTGTTGGCCGACCTCTCCCACTTGCTGCATATACCTCCCCATCCCTTGTAATTCTGTCAAGTACATATGCACTGAGCCAAGAGGGTCGCGAGGGTTTGGAGGGGTCATCTAAAAAGGTCCCTCCAACTCATTCGCACTCGACTCCACCTCCCCTCAATGTTCTCGTCTACGTCTCAGGGTTGGTTGTGATGGTGAGGAGGGTGGCGGTGTGACCCATGCTACTGGCCATGCGACTTTGCGGCCCAACTCATCAGGTGTGGAGATTGCGAGGATAATGTGTCCAAACTATGCTTGTGGTCGTGTGCCCTCTGGCTGCCCACTTCCCTCTAGCTACATGCTCGACTATTGTTGTGTACTCTCCTATGCATTTGGCTAAGCACTCTGCTAGAAGAGTTGCTCCTGATGAGCGGCCTCCTTCTCCAAGGGCTCATGTGGTGGCTAACGAGTGGTTCCTGGCGATGGCAGAGGGGTGGTTGTTGTTTCACCCATCTCCCCCAACCAGGAATCCAACACCTCATCCCCCTTTGTCCCTTCCTCTACTACTGCTGCTATGACTGGTGCCGACACATAGGCTGTGACTAGGAACACCAACGGTGTCACTAGTGCCGATGTTGCTGGCACCGATGCCGTGGTAGGCACCAACGCTGTGGTTGGCGCTGACACTATCACTAGCGTTGATGATGGCACTATGACTCCAACTGGTGGTGTACTTCCCACTGCAAATGGCAGTGTATTGTGAGTCCAACTAACTGGCGTTGTACTTTTTACTACAATAGAAACTGGGGGTGCTGAAAGGATGAATGTTGTTGGTTAAAGGGATGGTACTACAACTGCCTCCTGGGTGCGAGTCTCAACGTCTCCAAACAATGGCACCAACGTCTCAATTGGCTCCTTCCCCACTCTCAATGAATGCTTCTTTTTCTACTGACACCTCCCTTTGCTTCCTTTTTCTTTTCGGTTGTGAGGATTCTTCTCCTCCCTAGTGGATATCTAGTTCCATCCAATAGAATATAGTAGGCCACCCTGGGTCCAAGCGCGTCGACGGCTGTAGCCACCCCCGCCTATCTATCGGAACCTGTGTATGAATGGCATCGAGGAACAACGCTATTGCCTGTTGTGTCATGTAGAATGACTTGTGCGTCTGCACCAAGAACTCCTTGATTCTCTTTGAAAGTAGTCATGCCCAGTTGTATACCTTACCCATGCTGAGTCCCACCATGTAGTCGACCATCCAAATCCCCACATCTAATGCTCGGCTGGCCCTTGTCAATCTACATTTCATTAAATCCAAGAGACACTTCCATTTTGGTGTAGCAAGGAAATTCTTGTGCAGTCCCTGATTGCCTGCA
Organism: Sequoia sempervirens; assembly: GCA_007258455.2. Lineage (NCBI taxonomy): Eukaryota > Viridiplantae > Streptophyta > Pinopsida > Cupressales > Cupressaceae > Sequoia > Sequoia sempervirens. Next base: position 1,892 of record VDFB02169043.1, read on the forward strand.
TTCCAAATACTATCTTTTTCCTGTGGGGTTAGGTCACTTCTACAAACTCTCCTCACGATTGCCTCCTTGTGTTGTTGAGTCATCTTGCCAAGTTTATTGACTCCTGCTCTTGTTGCCAAAATGTCGAACACCCTCTCAAAATCTTGTGGCTAGTATGATACTATGACCATGCATCTTCTATACTCCAGTATTGACCTGTGTGAATGTGTAAAGTGCCTGACCAAATCTGATATAAAATCCCTGATTTGCTGCCTTGGTATTTTGTCAAACACTTTGCTGACAATCTTCTCACTTGCTGTTTGTTGGTTTTGTTTGCTTGTTTTTGTTTGTTTTGATGATGATGATGTTTTAGAATGCTTGGAAATGTTGCAAATGAAGGTAAACAAGTAACTAATATGAAATGCAATCTTTTTTTGTATTTTTCCAAATGCAAACATATGAAATTCTGATGCACATATCTACCTATAGCCAAGATACATTTTCATAAACACTTGGCATGCAAACTAAATAAGTGAAATGCAAATACATGAAAGAAGCATTATGTCATACAATTTGCATACACGCTCAATATGCTGAAGTGATGATATCTACTTGACATTACTCAAACAGTTGGCAGCCAACCATTAACTATCATTATAATGCTATCATTATAATGTCTTCAATGAATATGACAATGCTGTTAATATCCAACTAGGACTTCTTCTACAATCAGACTTTATATAATGCAATCATGTATACTACAACTACTTTCCATGCCTGAAAATAAAATGCAATATGGCTGCAAAATTAACAGCTTACAATGCACTTCCCTGATATATTTGAATTGTAATTACAATGCTCAATTGCTGGTAACATCAGCCGATTCCTCCTACATGAAACTTAAGACTAAAATGCACTGCAGAAACAAATGGAGGAACCTGGGTTTATATTGCAGCAGCCTTAGGAAAATTCGAACTCTTGAGAGTAGCTGTTCTTGACCTACTTGAAGCTGCACCAGACCTTCCTGAAACAATTCGTCCCTCCAATAATTTTCTCAGAATTTATTAAGCCCTCTTAAACCAAAATCGCACCTGGCTTGGTGCACCCAGCTTGCTAAAGAAGTTCTGATTTCTTTGATCAGCAATAAGCTAGTTCGATTTCACCTTTGAGTCCATCTTTCCCACCAAAAATCGTCCTTCTCCAAACAAAAAATTCTTCCATCAAAATCCTGCTAATGATCTTCTTTAATTCGATTTCTCTTGAGCACCAAAATTTGGCTGAAAGCCACAAAATTTTGTAGTTGCAGGCATAATGTGAAAGATTGGAAAATGCCTCTCACTCCAATCTAGCTAGGGCTGGTGTTACACAACCAAAACTAGCAAATTTAGAGAATTTTACTTCTCCAGCTGTGACAAGCATTCAAGCTCCTCAATACTTCAGAAAATGTAGTTGACTCTAGGATGATCTCAAATGCCCTCCAAAAGCTCCTTATAAAGAATTCACAAACATTTTTAAGAAGCTTCTAGACTAAATTTTTTTATTTATTTTTAAGTGACTTTTTGATATTATTTTATTTTTAGTCACTTTAATATTAAATTAATTAAATATAAGGTTACTTTTTAATATTTATTTATTTAATAACCTTATAAATAGTTAATTTAATTTATTCTCCTTATTGCTCCAAATTGGGGACATGACAAAATGCCGGCAATATTTTTCCACCATTGCTTTTAGGTAGGGCTCGAACTCCCGAGCATTGAAAAAAGTCAATATAACCACCTTGTCCACTTGAGCGTGTCTGAGTGCAATCTTGAGTACATGGTCATCCTACATGCTCATCCACCATTGTGTAACAAGGAGGTTAACTACAGTTGAAAAACGGTAACTAAATTTTCATCTTCAGCTGAAGAGTAAACTAACTAATTTAACTAACAAAAGTTTTCCTCATATTTTACAAACAAGAAAAATAAATAATCTGAACAATAACTACTATCAATTTTCATAACTAACTTCTAGATTTCAAATTTAGTTGAAACGGAACTGTTAACAGATTATATAACAGTAAGCTACAATCAGTTATGAACTAAATTTTCCATTTAATAAGAAATGAATTGCGCATGTATTGACAACACTTGAATAAACAATAGAAGATAATAGTATTTTGAAGAGAAGAGAGAGTTAAGAGATAGTACAATCTGAAGGCTTCCTACTGAAAAGCTTAAATTAAGTCTCAGTCTTTCGAGGAAAAGAGAAATATCATCAAGGGCTTTTCCGCCCAACCAAAGACCTACTGGTCTCCCATGTTTCTTCGACTAAAGAAACCCGACCCTTCGCGAGGTGCAGTCTATAAAGGAATCCAATTTACCATTTTTCCATTTTAGTCTGGTGTCAAGAATCTATACTACTCTAGTCGATCATCCACTATAGGTTTTTTCCTAACTAGAATGACCGTCTTGACCAGGGGTATATCTAATTCTTGATGGCTAACAGTTGCTTATTCTAAGCATCATAACCTTGGCCAAGGATTTAAATAATAATGAGCACGTTTCTCATGCCGTCAGCTCTCTCACCCTTACTCGACAAATAATTTTACTTGACTCTTGGGATTTATACTGACTGGGGCTCGAATCATAATTCGTTTTCTCTACATTCTGGAAATGATATGTTCTCAACTTATTCACTAGAAGAAGGTATTTGATTTCAACACTTACACAGATGCTAAAGCGGTTGCACAATTTGGTCTGTGACCCAAGGTTGACTCTCTCACAAGACACTAAGCAAGATTGAACAAGATTATAAAATTTATGGCCCACTACTGAATTCAGGATTTTATTTCGGGTGTTAAAGACTTTGCTAGCAATTCAGAACTTGGATGGTGATATTAGTCTTTTTGACAATGAAAAAAATGAACTCTTCAATTTAAAATAAATCCAACTATTTAAAACAGGTAACTAGGCGAGACCGAGGCTACCTAATCTGAAACAGAAAGCTCATTGGAAGACAAGAATAACAATCATTAATGGTTGAATAAGGTTTATAGATGAAGAGGAGATCTTTAGCATTCATAGTCGCATCTATTATTTTTTGCCAACTCCCAAATTTGAATCACTAACTAATTCATATCATATTATTATATGAAGCAATGAAATGTTCATCATTCCTGATTTTACAAATTAAAAGACACTTAATAAATGTGCCTAGAAAACACGAAATTGGAATCTAAATACCCTCCGGGTGTTCCCTCCCTGTGATCTAATTGAAGCAACAGTTGTTATTGTGATCCTTCTCTAACTTGAGGAATGAAGTTGTGGCGGAATTCTAAGGAGTACAAAGTTAACACCATCACTTGAGGGTAGAGTGTCGAACATATGAAAATAGCACCCATGCCATGGTACTACCTAACAGAAAGGAAAAATGATCCCTATCGGCAATTCCATCCAAACTTAGAGCATTATTTCTCATGTTCAGAAACTTTTTAGATTTTTATAAATATCGGCTAACAATATAAACCAATTTCCTTACTCCAAGCTACGCCTAAAGAACTAAATATGTGACCTTCAAAAGGAGAATGATGATACTCTATTTAAGTTGACTTGTTTTGCTCTCACACCACAGTTGAAGTCAATTACTTGTTTTTAAAATTATTTAAGTGTGATAATAACACAAGGTTATGACTACCACGTTAGCAACCTTACACCTAACTCGTGACTTGATGGTAATTTGGTTCTTTTATAGTCTGCCACCTCTCCTTGATGATATTTCCCTTTCCTTTGAGATGTTGACACTCATGCATCCACTTGGTAAAGAAATAGGGTTAGACCATTCTTTGAATTTTTTTTAAAATAACACATCAACATACTCACACACACACACACACACACACACACACACACACACATAATATATATATATATATAAAGAAATCATTCGTAATTGCAGTTATTCCAAATAAATTAAAAATTATTTTCCCAATTTTCACATTCTCATGAAAGGTAGTTGATTACAACTAACATAACGACCATATTATTATTGCCATAATTCTTGTTCAAAACAAAAGGGATGTAACACATTGTTTGCAATCGTTGTTGATGAGAATCTCCCAAGTCATGGCATCAACTCCCGTGTCTATGCTCATCTTCTTCTTTTTAGCCAATGCAATTTTTGGTTTGTACAACACTACTTTTTTTCCTTTATCCATAGTCACAGGTTCTTTCTAACAACGGCTTCTTTGATGCAATTTATTATTTATATTTCTCTCTAACACTTGAAAATTATTGTAACTCCTCTCGCTTTGGACACCCTTCTTTGTTGCGTATGAATAACTTACTTTTTCACCGTCGTACGATTCAATACTCACCTTCAATTCTGAATTATGCCTTTGTTTGGCAATCACTCCTTCCTGGCTATGATCTGTATGATGTAAGGGTCGCGTATGTCTTGGTCGTGTAATACTTTGTGCTTGATGTTTCCCCTGTGCGTATTTGCCATTTCTGTAGGCTGAACAACTATTGTCGTACGATGTACCAATAGTGTTGTGTGATGTACCACTTGTTGCAATCCCTCCTCAAGGTCATTTGAGTCTATACCAGAGGTCCCCTCTTCCATATGATGCCTATGTGTTCTCAACTCCTTTGTGCGACTTGTCCTTTGCACCTAAATTTGCTTCCTTGTAATGTATAGCGCTTGCCTTCTCCTTGTAATGTATAGCGCTTGCCTTCTCACACTTTTGGTGTCGTACGATATTAGGTTTGATGTCCTCCTTCAATCGCCAATTTGTTTGCCTTCTATTATTAATGTGTCACTTTGACTTGCTTTGTCTGTCAATAAGTCATACGGCCCCAAGTCGTACGCTCCTTGCATATGTGTTATTAAGTTTTATCCCCTCTTGTTGTCGTTTGTTTCACCCTCTTTGCCTTGGGTTCTATTGACGGGTGTTTTATGACCGCACCAACACAAAATAAAGTTTCCAACGGTCACTCTATCCTCTCTTGATCAAAATCTCCTGCATGCTAAGATTGCGAAAGATCATGCATTCAACTCCAAGGTTCCTTTATGCAGTGGACGTAGACTCAGTTGGCTTGATGTGATTTGCTGGTATTTCAAGGGGACTTGCACAATTGTTCACTCAAAGAGAAAGGGCGTCTTCATGATTTGAAAGGTTTATTGATAGAGGCTCAAGTTTCCTAAACTAACCAGAAAGTACTGAATTTGAATGGCTGCAGGGATTAGAAATGCTATGATCTACTCTAGGCGCAGGACATGGAGATCAACTCTTGCAAACTTTAACCAAGCTCTGCTTTGCCTCACCTTGGACAACTTCCATAGAACCAGTGCAAACTTCGAAGGAGTAACTAGAGGTATTCAAATCACAACTTAACATGAAGATACCATCACAACGACGCATACCAACATATAAATCATAATCGAAGTTAAGTCCAAGTTGTTCCAGTTGACCACGCAAGGCGAACTCACCATCAATGAGCTCACTAGTGGTATGGATTAACAAAGCTTGGTTAATTCAACCACCACATTCCACAACTATCTACTTGCATGAAATGAAATCTATTTTATTATAAGTTCTACTTTAAGATTCTATGTGAATTGGAAGGACGAAGAAATCTTGCTAGCTACCCACAATAAAAGATGAAATCACAAGCAATGACAACTCTTTTTATTATAGGAGTGTTCACAACAATCTCTTACAAAGCTTTCAATTGAAAACTTTCCTTCCTCTTCCTATCAATCTATGCTATGCCATCAATCTATGCTCTACTCTCTATTCTATGATCCTATCTGTGATGTACAAATGAGGGGGGATGCCCCTTTTATAGATGGCCAATTCCAATGGACGGCTCAAATTGAATTACAATGAAGGGCTTAGATTGAGCCACATAAGCCCTAATCAAGATTCTGCCCTAAAAACTGCCAAAAAGTGGAGGAGTGGGGTAATAAATGAGCACAGAATGCCCACTCTCTCCCTTTGACCACTATGAGCATTTAATGCTCACCATCTTCTAGAAGATTCTCATCTAGAAACGCGTTCCCACTATTCTTCTCCTTGACTGCAAACTCTATGAATCTGGTCATCACAACTTCTACTTCATGAACTAATGTGGCAAGCGCGTTCTTAATCAAAACTCCAAGGCGGCTACTTCTTTCTCTTGTTTGATGGTGATTTTTCTCACTACCACTGCATCTTGGGTTGTGCGAAGTATGCTATAGAACATTTTTTGGGTCATTGCCAAAGAAGGACTTCACACTTAAGAAGAATTCCTCTACTTTGTTCTTCAATCCATCCTGCTGTCACTCTTTAACATTGAAGTTTTTGCTCATTCCTCCTCCTTAGCCTTGAGGACATTTTAGTGCTTGAGGATGATCTTTAATGCTTGGGCCTTCATCATTTCCTCCATCCTGATCTTGAAGGACTTTCTTGTCTTGGACTCGACCATTTCTTCCTTGCCACCTGCCTCCTTGAGTTGGGTGCATATTAGGTCTTTGTGGAGAAATTCCAACACTTAGTCATTTCTTCCAACATCTCCCTTCATGGTTTGGGCGCAAATGAGACATCATGGAGGAGTTTGAAACAAACTTTATCCCCTTCCAAGGTTGTAACATTGTCCTAGAGTACTTGCTCCATCACCCCAAGTCATCATGCTTTGGCCCTAGTGTTCACCCTGCAAAACAAACAAAAAGAAGAGCATCAAAACACTTATAGTATAAATCCACTTCACTTACCTAATTTCCATGTTTTGATTTCCGAGGTCTGATTGATCTCTGGATCTAATAGAGTTCATCATTTTTCTCTAGCAAACTTTGCCTCCTTCATAACTTTTCATCATGGGCAAATTTAAGGGGTCTTGGAGAATTTCCACGCCTTAGAAAATTTTCACATTAACTCACTCCTCCTTGGGCGCATATTGCCCTTGGTGTTCTCATCTTCAATTATTTCCTTAGAAACTTCTTGTATGTCATGCCCCTTAGGCGCATTTAGGAGATTGTAGTTTCACTTTTCCCTTAGGAAATTTCTTCATAAGTTTCCTCCTCTTGGGGCGCATTCTAGGGGTGTTGCTTTCATTTTGATGCCTTAGAAACTTTTTGATGCCACCTTACTCATACCTTGGGCGCATATGACCCCTTGAGGTTTGATTTCCAATGCCTTAGAAAAAATTTCAGCCACCCTACTACCTTGGGCACATATGGAGGGGTCTACTTCCATTTCTTACCTTAGAGAATTTTCTTATCCAACCCCTTCTAACTTGGGTGCATTTGGACCCTTCTTGCTTCATGTTTCAATGCCTTAGAGAATTTCATCTATTCCTCCATGGTGGGCGCATTTGAGGGGCCTGGCTTCAAATTTTCATTACTCAACCAAATTTCCAGCCCATTTGCCTCCTTTGGGGCACATATCCACCTATGAGGAAAAAGTTTTGACGCTTAGTCAACTTTCATCTTGCTTGCCCTCACTTTCTATTTTTAGTAACTTCCTGATTCTCAAACTTCTGCAACTCCTCTTGACTTGGTATTTGTTCCACGTGACCCTCATGACCTAACTGTCCTATTCACACTTTCCTTTTGCACTCACCAGCTATTTTTGGCCCTATTTTGGAAGCGACTTACTATAACTAGTAAGTATGCAGAATGCACCCAAATTTTACCAGTAGACTTCTTGAAGGATGTTGATCGCAATGGGATACATCTGTTTTTCATTTTTTTCGAGTTTTACCCCTCATTTTAGGCGCCAAAGTAGGAAACCCTAATTTCATCTGCATGTGCCTCTACTGACCTCCGTTCAACTCCGTTTCTACTCTGTACTGCTCTATACCTGAAACTGAAGGTCTGTAACTGCTTAAGTGAACCTGCTAAAAATAGTAAGTGTCCAAAAAAGTGATCAATCGACTGCCGGACTTGGTTGCATGTCATATTGCCCGAGAGATCTCAAAAAACCCAGAAAAACCTAGAAAACTGGTTTGCATGCGAGTACCTGCTAAAAATAGAAAGTCATCAATTTGACTTGCATGTTATATCATCATGAAGCTCTCGAATAACCCAGAAAGACTATCCTAACATGCATTGAAAAATCATACATGCAAACCCTAAAAATTGCTCCTGAAGCCAGAACTGCTAAAAATAGAAAGTTGTCTGAATTCAATGAAATTTTAATGGGCGCCAATGAAATTTTAATGGGCGCCCACCTAAAGCTTCTTGAACACAGCGCCAAGCTCAAATTTCAATTTTCTCACTTAAATTAACCCCAAACTAAGTCTAAAGAATAAAAACCCTAATTTGACAAAACACACTCTAGACTTAGGCAGAATTCCAAATTGGGCCAAAAGAAGGGTACATCCCCAAAAAGACATAAGGAATTAAGAAGGCCTGCTGCAAAACCACCCAAAACCAAAGCCAAAAGACCCGAATGGGACAAAATTTAGGGGGGTCCCCATTTTGAATGGGGTGATGTGTGAAAAGGTCACAACAGGTTCCCCACAACTCTTTTATTCTTCCCATGCATTTGATATTTTTCCTTGCTTTTGCATTCCTTAGGTCATATGGAACACTTCCTTAGGCTTGCCAGTTGTATGCATTTGTGAAGTGCGATTTGAGTTTTAATTACTCCCTTGTGCGATGGATGGCCAATGTGTCACAATGCTTTTGTCAAATGCCGAATTGCTTCTTGACATTTACATGGTCGTACGACCTCATTCCTTCTTGAGATTTTAATAATATTTTTTATTTTAATAGTTTTCACTTTTAATGTCTCCTTTCTCACTTTAAATTTTAATGTCGCCATCCTCAATTTTTTATTTTTCTCATGCTTTTTCATTTTTTCTCTCTTCATTTTTTGAATTTTTTTAATTCTTCCACTATATTTTTTCCATTTTTCTCAATTTTTTCATTTTTTCTATTTTTAACTTCCCCTTACGAGTTTTTTCACTTTTCAATTTTTTAATTTTTCCATTTGTCAACTCTTCTTCATTCATGTTTTTCTTTTTATGCTTTTCCTTGTCATTTTCTCTCTCCTCCCTTTGATTTCATCACCTTTTTGAACCCTTGACTTCGACATGTAGTGCCATTTGCACATGAATGGAGGTCGTTTATAGCATTCCTCTTCACAAGTACCCATAAAATTCAAATCAAACCATTTATCTACCAAAGGAGTGGGTCCTATACCTTTGAAGCTCAGAACGACGTATCGTGTGTCGTATTGTTGGTACCATGTAATGTCCTCACCGTCCGCTGTCGGTGGCTCAACTAGATTTGGCACAACTCGCCACAGTTCGTTTGTCGTCACCACCTTCGACATCTTCCTCATGTTTTCTCTCATTTACTTGAGTAGATCATTTATGTATCCATCAACAATAGAAACGAAAGTGTCTTCTGTCATAATGATTGTTTTGAGGCACGGTCCAACCTTTTCTGCATATGCATTCCACTCCTCGTTGTCCCACCATTCTTCTTCGTCACTTTCACTTTGTTCTCGTTCTCTCCTTTCTTTTGCAGCCTGCTCTTCTTTTTCTCTCTAGGATTCCTCATCTAGTTCTTTGGCTAAGTATCCCCTCCTTATGCCTTCGTATGGGGCCTAGTATTTCTAGTGACCCCACGCACGTCGCCAAAGAGCGGGCGTTCCGAACATAGTATTTTTCAAATGTTTGTGTACCCGAGGCACTGCAATGCCTTCTACTCTTTTTCGCAAGTCTTTCCTCCATGAGTTTTTCTCCAACAGGTGCCATTCAGTCTTCCTCTGCAACATATTGGCTACCACCTATACCCCAATCTTGTTCGTCCATGGCTTCATCCCTTTGTACAAGCCAATCCTCCTTTGTTGTGTATCCGAGCATGTTGATTTGCACTGGTTCTTCTCTTCTTTCCTTGTATATTTTCAATTTAGACCCAATCTTTTAGTACAGTGTCATCTAATCTCTCTAGTTTGATTGTTGCGTTTTCCCCAACTTGGTGAATTCTAAATGGTCCCAACCACCTTCTTTTAAACTTACCTGGCTTCAATTCATTATGGCTGTTATATTTTAGGACTGACTGCCCCAGCTGGAAGTTTGCTCGTTGGAGGTATTTGTCGTGCCAGAATTTTCTCCTTTTCTGCAGTACCTTCATCACCCACTATGCGAGCACTCGTCATTCGTCCAAGGTGTTCAACTGAAACAATCTTTCCTTAAAAGGGTGAGGGTCATATGAACAACAACTATTAACCTATCTCAATTTCTTTTATAGAAACTCACTAGATTTGGCTTTCCTTTTATAGGGTTACTATAATGAACAAAAAATCCTATAGAGACAACTGGTGACCATTGATAATCAATGAGAAGATAAGTATTAATAGGACCTGTTGAGAATTGTCCACGAAGATATTCACCAAATAATGGAGTTAAATTTTATATGTTCTAAAACTTTGAGAGTTTCATTATCATGTGAATCTCAAAGTTTTTGGTACTAAACTGTAAGTTTTTTTAATTTTTCCCCTCCCACTTTATCTTGGATTGCCAAATTCTCTAGAAATCTGAAATATAGGCAACAATCAAGGATGAAGTTTAAAATTTTGTCTAAAAAGAAATATTCTTTGAGAACCTATTAAGACATTTCTACCCTGTTAAAACAAGTCAGTGAGTAATCTCCTCTTCCATTTTAATTTGAAAACAAAGTTCAATACATATTCTCGCCTCATTCTATTGTAAGCATTCTAAATTTCACGTGCATAAAATCATTGGAATGGTTGTTCTGCTCTTATGAGTTGTGAGGTCTTCTCCAGATGCTATCACATGCTGTGGCATAAAATCACTATAAGCAGATCTTAACAGCTCTTTTCTTATTTACAAAGGGGAAGGGGAGTTAAAAGTCCTCCTTGCAATGGATCATATTACAGGAAGGCTTTCCGCTCACCTTTGGATTACGAAAAAGAGTATATGCAATCTGCATTTAGTGGCTTATTGCCATAGAATTAGAATGTAATTGCAACTGGGACAAGACCATAAGAGCAGAGTAATTACTTAAAAAATGTACAAACATCATTCTAATATGAGAAGCAGAAAGATGACTGCAACAATGCCATGAAATTAATTCACAGTGAGATGAATGCAACCGTGAATGAGTGTAAGAAAATCAACCAACTGATGTGCACTGTGGTGAGCTGGATACCAAAAGGGTACCAATGGCAAAAATTTGACTGCACAAAAATTGTCTTCACAATCAGTTTTCCACATGTAAGCTTGTGTATTTTTGTTGATCTCCACCTTTGCTGGTATGCTATTTTTATTTGTACTCCATATTCCTCAGATTAACTTCATATGTAATATCCTAGAGCAACTCAATCTCTATATAGAGGGGACTACGACATCTTCCAAGGCATCGTGACTCACTAAAAATCAACTCAAATATTTATAGAACAATGAATCCCTACAAAATAAGCTCAGTTTAAGTTCATTATACTTATGTGCTTTAAGTTCATTATAATTATGTGCTTCCTGAAGGTCAATTCAAATTTACAACTAAATTTATCAGCTTGAACCAAATGGTGTGCATGTATAAGTAATGCACACCTGGTAGATTAGTAGAAATGATGCAACAAGGGCACACAGAAAACTATCCCTGTAGTCAATGTCTTTGCTTTGCATGTTTGCACCTTGGAAAAAGAACTGTTATTTATTGCAAAAACCGAAGTATGTGATCAGAGGAAGAGATGAACTTCATGATGTTCTACAACAATTTTTAAAATGCTAAGGGAGGAAAAAATGGTTGCATTTTAAAGATAAACCACTGGTCTGCTAACTACAAATTTTGGCAGCAATTTAGTATCTTTTATCGTTGAGTCAGGGTAGCACAATACATGGAGTGGAGCCAATCATTTAAATTGTCCTGTCCACCCCTATTCAGCTATCATTTAAAATTTAAATTATTTATCAAATGAATTCCTTTTGAGGTCGGCTAACAAAGTTGACAGAAACAAATATGAGTGCATAGACATGGAGTAATTGAGTGTAGTTTACACTTTCTCAGTTAGAGGAGAAATCATATACAGAAATTTGTAGTACCTGCATGTAGGAATTATTTCTTCTTCAATCTCCCGAGACCATAAGGACCATTCATACTGTACTGCAGTTATGGGGTGCACTGCATAAGCTCTTCTTAGTGTATCTACACTAGCCTCACAGAGTCCAATATACTTTATTTTCCCTTCCTGGACAAGTTTCTTCATTTCCCCTACCTATTGATCGATTGAAATTTAAGAGTTTAGTAGGCACTGAAAAGGGAAGCAATGATACTTGGAAAATAAAAGAATAGGTTATAAAATGAATTGATCAACACTTCTTTCTTATTGATTAGTTTCTTATTGCATGTGATCACATGAGCCCATCCAGGTATAAGAACAGGGAAAAAGAACCTCAACAAAATGAGCTACCAAGGCAATTTAGACCCTGGTCTTTCAGATCAGAAAACATCTAAGCTGCAGGCATTGATGCATATATGATGACATGGACCGAAGTAAAATTACTTTCCTAAAATTAAACTAGAAAAAAAAATAGTTAATAGATAAAATATGAAAGCTATCAGATGAATACTGCTTTAATTCAAAGATAAAGAAAGAAAAAATAGGAGTTACAGTTTCCTCAATTGGAACTTGTATGTCTACACGGTGCTGGTAGTATAAGTCAATGTACTCCATGCCCAAACGCTGGAGGCTAGCTTCACAAGCCCGTCTAACGTGCTCTGCAGTGCCCTTTATTCCACGTTTACCATCACCATCAAAATGGACTCCAAACCTTGTTGCAATTTGAATTCTCTCTCTAGGTAAACATTTTAATGCCTGTAACCCAATAATCATAAAGTTGGTTTAAACTATTTCATGCATCATGGAAAAGAACATATAGGCATAAATCAAACTAGAAAGTTAACCTTCCCAACTAATATTTCATTCGTATATCTGCCATAGGAATCTGCAGTGTCAAAAAAAGTGACCCCCTTGTTGAAAGCGTGTTGGAATAGGGAAGTTGCATCTTCCTCTGAAGCAAAGTCACCATATGCCCCCGAAAGTCCTGAACATCCTAGACCTAGTGCTGAGACCTTCAATGCCACAAGCCAAAACAAAAAGAATTATGCATCTAAATAGAATGACAGAAGTAGAAACTCAACATGGCTTTGGTTCATAGTCAACACAAATAGTAGCTGTACATGGACGAAGGAAAGAAGTGGCTATCCTGTATAGACATACAAAAGTCTTCTATTAAGTTACATATGGGATGTGACACTCATCTGATTAGGACATTGATGAATTATGTTATGTGCTAACAAAACTCCAGCAATGGAAGTGAATATCTACAATTAAAACTTATTCTAAAAAGTGAGAGAAAACCCAAATGGATAACCTCCAAACACATAATAAATCCAAAATCCAAAGTCATGTGATACAAAACAATTCAATTTTGAGAAAGTTATGCCATATACTGAACAGAGAGTCCATGTAAGAGGTGGGAGGAGAGAAGAGAGCATAGGCCGTAAGATTACATTACAATGGCCTATATAAATAACAATGCAAATAGTACAACAGAATAGTCTACTCATATCATGTGAATAATTAAATCCACAAATAGCCTAATTGAAACAAATTATCAAGTTAATACTAATCTGTTAAATCTGAGTATTAAAAACAAATTTGTCAATCCACCCACAACTTCTTTATCAAAAGTGTTTTTGCTGCTAATTCTTCTCTGATCTAAGAAGATTACGGTCATGGAATCTCTTAAGTTCTTTAGATTGCCAGGAAAACTTGGGTTCCGAGCTTTCGAGGAGGAACAGCAAGCAAAGAAGCCTATATTGCCATTATATAAAATTGTGGGTAAATCTGAATAGTATTATAAACAAATTTGCAAATTGTATTTGCAGCTAATCCTTCTCTGATCTGAGATGATAAGAATTATCGAATCTTTTAAGATTTTTTAGATTACCTGGAATCCTTGGGTTCCGAGCTTTCGAGGAGGAACGGCAAGCCAAGACGCCTCCATTGCTATTATATCAAGTTGTGGATAATTTATTTTGTTAAATCACCAGGTACTTGATTTGATTGCAGTAGCTCCGAGAAAACACATTAATTAAAAAGCCGGCAACATGACGGCACATTGTCAACGTACAACTTTTTTTATTGATTATTTTTTAGCTCCTGATTTCTGGGATGCAGTCCCATGGTAATGTTGAAATTGGTTAGGAGATTTTTGACATAAAACAGTAGTGTTATTTCAAAGGAAAGTTGGTCATAATTAAGTCAATTCAGGGAGAGGGGCTTATAGTAGAGTAGGCTATCTTTTAGAGTTCATGTGAAGTGTCACTGGATCAAAAATTTAAAAATTACATCATCATATCAAAACTTTAATGGTCAATCAAAAAAAATTAATTTAGTTTATGTGGATGCAATTTGTTACGTGTATATGTTTAATTGGTCTAATGTGTTTAATAGTTGTTGTTTGGATGGTTGACCAAATTTGGGTCAAAAACACCCTTGGAGATTGTGTGGCACACCATTGGTACTGAATCCCAATGTCGCATGGCAAGCAAATAGTTTACCACTCACAACATCCACTTCCTCGCATTTACAACACATTCTTATTCTTTCCCTCCCAGCTAGCCACATTAACTATGCATCCCCGCCCATTTAATCATCTCTGATGGTGCACAATCTCAATATATTCATCCATTGAATGCTTCTCAATCTCACTTATCCTATTCACCCATACCCTCACATCTTCTCGATTGTTCAATAGGATAGGGACCAATACATGTTTGGTTGTGCTTTGTGAAGGTTTCGATAGACACCAATACATGTGTAGCTCCGATCTTTGTTCCTTGCAATGCTCAACGATGGTGCATTGTTGGTTCTCCACAACTTCACATGGATTCTCTCTACTAAGGTAAAGACATCCACTATTTGCTTCCTCGTTCAATGGCCTTGTATTCTTTTATTTGCTTCCTTGTTTAATGCATTCTTGAATGCTTCCTCCTCTAACATTTTTTAAGTTTTCACATGCAAGATTGGATTGGTTGTTGTTCTTGGGTTTGTCACGACCTTACCAAGTGGTTTTCGATCTAGATGAGGTTTTATTACCTCACTAAGGCAACACCATATGATTGTTTGTTGTGGCTTCTTTTATTTACGATTTTTTTCTTGTTTGTTTGTCTCTGCTCTCTATTCTGTAGCTTAAATGTTATGTTGTTTTGTGGGTGCTTCTTTAATGTAAATGTTAAATATGGTTTATGTGTATTATGGTTCCTTAAAGGTTCTATTGTTTTGTGGGTGCTTCTTTGATAAATACTCTTCAACATTGTCTACCTTAAAGTTGAAGTTGTTAGGGTGTTTATGAACTCTACAATAATTTGTGTTCATAAATAATTTTTATAGGGAATTATAATATTTTGTTTGGGCATAATTGTGACTTACCGTTCAAGTTATTATTTTAATTTTACAGATCTTTGAATGTGTTATGGAAATGAGATTTGAAAGGTTTATTATTAGCTGATAATATTGTGAATTCATTACTTTCATACAAATTGAAAATGGGTTCTCAAACATTTAGTATTTGCAAATGGGGTTATTGTTAGGGTTCACTCCCTCTTTGTTTATTTTTGTATTAGGGTTTATAATTGTTAGACTAATAGTTAAGGGTTTTTTCTCATTAGGGTTTACAACAATTTTTTTATTAGGGTGTAATACTACAATCTCATTTAGCATTTATAATTTCCAAGCCTATTTGGTGGCCAATACATTGTTGAAGACTAAATATAACCTATATTTTTCTCTAAGATACTAGGAAGCTCTAGGATAGTGATGAGGTGATGAGGTAGATAGGGAATATGAATAAGACATATTTGATGGGTCAAACTCTGTCAACTGTATTCAATCACCAATTATCCATTGTGTGAACTTCACCTATAATTGATATTGTTGTCAAGTTTTCGAATGTGTGGATGGTCTTAAGGAAGGTTGGGTCTAAAAAGAAGTTAAAATTTTGAAGTCCATGGTGTCAAATTGGCCTTAGGCATATTTGTAACATAACTTTGCAATTGCACCTTTACACATTGTGACAAAAGAGATATTGCTATTTATATTTGTCCTTAGATAGATTGGCACTAGATAGATTTAGCCTATGATGATGCAATCTACCACGTGTACACGTCTAATTGGTGGACAATGTGTTCAATATAGTTACATGTTTGGATGGTTGATCGATCCTTCATTTTAGTCATGTATCAATTCATGTTTCAAAGGTTTTCAATTTTCACCATTTTTAGTGCATGTGGTGTTCATATTCAATAGAAATTTGATGGGCTAATGGATCTAAAATTATGGTTGATAATATCTCATGTTTAGTGAATGTGGTACTCATCTTCAGTGAATTATTAATGAAGCAACCAATTTTAGAAAGGGTGGTTGATGATGAATGTTTCATTAGATTATTTATTGCAGTTGTATGCTTATCACTTATGTTCATTGATTTGACCAAATGCTTCTTAGTGTTGAAGTCTTAAGTTGATGCCATCTTGTTTGGGTTCAATGTCCTAAATGTTGTTGGCAATGTAGCGCTATGTGAACGCTACACTAAGTTCAACTCCTATGAACAAAAGTGAAGCTAAAAATGTCAAAATGTCAATGCCAAAATTAAATAATGTCAATGTATGCCCCCACTTTAAAGAAATTACTAAACACCATACTGAAATCAATTACTTTAAAGAAGAAAATGATAAATTCCAATTGATAAAAAGAGACCATGAGAGCTTATTTGGAAAGCCCTATGCCAATGATATGTTTCCAAATAAAGTTATGTCATGAAAAAGGAGGTTATCCCCACATGCAATCCAAAAAAATAACACATAAAGGATCCATGGATTCGAGGTTAGCGCATGTCTTTGCTGCAGTGATATAATAGAGCTTAGAACCATCATCATTCCCCCAAATACTTCATGGAACAATGAACACAAAGGAGGAATGACACATAGAGAGAAAAAATATATATATATTTTGCATCAACATGGAAAGACTTTTGATGTCTCAACGCCTTGCATTGTCCCCAAAAGGAAAACACAAGACAAAAGAAAAGAAAATGTTTATGACAAATAGAAGAATGAGGATACAAATAGAAGAATGTTATGATAGGTCTAGTTCCTTTGTATCCTTGCACCAAGTGGAGTAACAAGGGTCATCCAAACAAAACTCACAATCATAAAGACACACCAAGCAACACAATATGGGGGGATCACATTACATACAACAATCACAAAGAACATAGAAAGAAAAGAAAGAAAGTATGTCACATGTGAGCCAACCTATAGCAAGTCATCCACATCTCGATCTTGTTCATCATATATGGAAGGAAGATAACTAGCCAAAGGGGCAATGACAAGTGCCATATTAAGAAAAGGCTACCTAGCCCCTTGCCCCCCAAATGTAGGAAAATATGAGCCAAAATGATGATATGACACTCCTTGCAGTATAAAGAAATGAGTTACATAGAGTACAATACATTTAATAGTGAGTATGTTATGATTCTACAACTATCACATGGTAAGGAGCAAAGTATTTACATGCTATCCAATTTGATCCATAAAGGGCTCAAATTTCCTTAGCAGCTCTTGTAAATGATTACAATAATTTGTATGGTGTCCAAAAATTCTACGATACACACAATATGGTCCATTATTATCTCTTTGTTTCTTGGTTAATCATTCAAGTTTAGGTGGTAATTTAATTAAGCTTGTGTGTAAAAGTGTACAAAATTCATGCTCATTTTGGACTGATATAATAGGTGATTGATATTTTCAAGGGGATCATGAACTTTAGGCTTACTTGATTGAACAATAGGTTGATGTGGAGGGGGGGGATCTTGATATCCTAATCCCTTGGTATCTTCTGATGGTTTTTGTTCTAGCCATTTATGAATCTATGCTCATTGGTTATGTCACGTCCTTGTTTACTTAATATTCTAAAGCCTTGACCATAACTCTCTTCTAAGTTGATAGATGTATCAGTAACTTTATGGGCATAGGATAGAAGAGTATCAATGTTGTCATTGTGAATAAGTTTACTCATGGTTGGTGGTGTAGGCTTGCTTTGTGATTCAATTTTGGGATGCAAAAGGTTGAACATGTCAAGTGGTGGGATTATAGGAGGTGTTGGTTGTTGCATGGAGGGATAAAAGGATGCATTATGCTCAATTTTATGCAATGAATTTTGTATGAATTCTTGCATGCTATCTTCATCTTAGCCTAAGATCTCTATCTCACGAGGACATTCATTAGGAGGTGAAGATTCATGAATATTTTCAATTGTATTAGGATCATCTCTCCAAACACACAACTTGAAACATCAACCAAAAATTTTAAGGACATCCATAGTTTACCAAAACACATGTCCATGGTGCAATTTTCAGATCTGAAATATGATAATTGATTGATTTTAGATGCAAATACCTGAAAATGATTACTTTTGAATGCAAATTTTGATTTTAAACAATGTACTATTTTGACCTAGTTTAGCTAAATGCAAACAACTACAAAAATATGTAATTTCTGAAACTAAAGCTAAGATCTTCAAGTAGAAGAAAATGAAGTGGATAGAGACAAAGCAGTGTGTAGAATTTTGGAAAATCACTTGTACAAGGATAGGTTCACCCTTGGGAAAATGAGTCCTTGGACAAGGTTCTGAAAATTTTAAATCAAGTGTTTAACTTGATATTTAAGTTCACTATTCCTAACTAAAAATAAATTCTTCAATGACAGTTCTTCTAGAATTTTGATTAAATGTAAATGCAATTTGTATGACAATGTATGAACAAAATGATTAATGCAATTTTGAATGAAATGTTGAGCTAAATGACTAAAACACACCTTAATGCAAGCTATTATGCAAAATGTATGTAATATTTTTGGATTTTATGAGTTTAGATGATGCAAAAATGCAATATATGTAACCCTAAATGAAATGAAAAATAAGATGATGCAAAACCTAAATCTAAGGTTTCAATATTCTCTAAATCATAAAAGTATGATGTAAGAATGTTAGGTTCACCAAAATAAAATGTGAGGAAAGAAGATCCTTAATGATGAAGGGTGGTTTATATTTGTATAGAACTTATAAGGATCTTAATATGTGTCTTTCCCTAAGGGAATTTCATCAGGAAAGAGATCACAAGGTGTAAAAATTGACTTTCAACCTCAATGGTGACTCAATCAAACCTGAATCTCAATCCTTAGGACAATAGGTAAGATATGAAATCAAATTAAAATGATATGCAATGCTCAAACTGAATGAACAATAAGAGCTAATACATGAAATGAAAATTCCCAAAAGTACAAAAACTGAAATCACAGTTTGCAAGCAGATCTGAGAAGGGTTTGGACACATGCACCTATCACCAAAATCTAATTTTGAGACTTGTTGAAGGATTGGTTCACCCCTAGGAGAACGGGTCCTAGTTAGGGCTTCTAAAAACACTTTTGGTAGTCATTGGAGGTTGAATTTTAGCTTTTGTTTGACATAGGTCCCATTGTTAGAAAGTTAGAAATAAAGTGTGCAACCTAGTTTTCATGGATTGACAACAATGATGACAATTTATGCAACAATGCAAAATTTCTCTTCAAGATCTTCAATTCTTCTTCAACCTATAATCTGCACATACACAAAGAGAAAAAATGTTTTGTTTGAATGGGGGTTTTCCTTAGTCAAACCCCAAGTTTGGTAATCAAACCTTGATATAAAGATAATGATAATGGAGAAGAAAATGATGAATGAACACTTGCTTGTTACAACTCACCAACCCTTCAATGGCTTCCCTTAGAGGACTGAAGACAAACACATCACTCCAAGGAATTTGATCTTGCTTTGCTTGATGGATTTGGATACTTGAAAAATGCTTGGATGCTTTAGGATCAATAATACACGTTAGCCTTCACAAGATGACATGAACACACATAAGCTTGAACATGATGTTAGGATCTTGATTGTTGCAACAAATAATTGATAAATCTTCTCTTGAATGCTCTTGACAATAATATTTGCTCACAAGATTGCTAGATCATGTTGCTTATATTTGAATTGATAAAAAGACTGTATTTATAGGTGTTTATCTAATTTCCCAAAAATTAGATTCCAAAAGCCAAAAATTGCAGGTTGAATTTGAATCAATAAAGTACCACCAAAAACATATTTTAAAATGGGTCTTAAGACTTAGAGGGGACCAATTCTCCCTTGGGTGAATGGGTCCTAGCCTATAAGTCCAAGCTACACATGCTCCAATGTGATTTAATTATTGATTGCATTAATTAAATGTTGGTTCTCCCTTCAGAAAATGGGAAAAATAAGGCTTTGGAATGCATAGTTTGGAAAATTAGAAGCTTAATTAAGTCCAATAAATTAAGGGACCCAAACATAGTGTGAAATTGTAAAATTATACAATTTGCTAAACTACACTATCGCGTTCCAACTCAACCCTTTCTTGCCCCTTTTTTCTGTTCTTTTTCCTTTAGGTTTGTAAAAAAATTAGCTACTCTTTTTCTTGATGTTGTATTTTCCTATCCACTTTGACCCGCTCTTTCAATTCCCTTGCCACAACATGTGCTACCTTTCTCTCCCAAATTTATTGTCATTTTCAAACTTTAAATTCATCTAGTTCTTTATTTATTTGCTCATGTTGTATTAAAAGACTCATTGTAGTCATAGTTTGTTACCAACTGAGACTGTCGACTCAACTTAATTTTACTCAATAATTCTTGGATCTTTCATTTACAATGTGCATAGACAACTTGAAGAATTTATTGATGTTTAAATCTATTTGATTCCATTGTCTAATTAAATTGTGAGTCAATGTTATATTTTCCTTTGTTGCAAATTTCCTTGATATCTTGGTTGAAGTCTACATTGCCTCCACCATTTGAACATCCATATTTAACATAGTATTGTACCATTTCAGGTACAGTGAATGTGGCTAGTGGAGATGGGAATTAAAAAGTTCCTTGTTCTTCATGGAAATGTAAATTGATACCTTGATTCATGGATCCCTTGGACAACCATGAAAATTGGCTTGGCTGCAAAGGAAAACTAAGTCTATCTTCCAATTCCTAATGTTGACTATCTACCATATCATTAGACACTTGATCACCCACCAAGTTTACTTGGTAATCATTTAGATTACTATGATGTGTATAGATTGTACCTTCCCCTACCTATGATTTGGGTGTTGAATAATACAATTCACTATCTATAAGATTGGACAAAAATGTGTTGGCCACTTCATCTGTGGAAACATAAACTTCTGATAGACTAAGGATGTTGTGCACTACAAAAGCAATGACTTGTAAGTTGATTTGAAATGTGACACTAGGATTCATGTCCTCCATGAGTGTATTGGGATTGAGGGACTGTATTCCTATTATTTTGAATCCAATCACGATATTGAACACTTTTAACACTCTTTTCAATGACTTGCTACCTAGTTCTACCAATTCTACCTTCTTAATTTCAATGTTTGGAAACCTTCCCATCCATGTCAATTGCTCATTTAGATTTGAAGTATGATTTGAATGCTGAAACACACCCACATTGAGGGGTTGGAGTTTATGAGGTGTGTGTGCTAGAAATGTAAGAAAATCAAAGCCCAATGTCCTTGCATCTTGGATTGGTAACTATGACATAGCTTCCATGACCATAAAAAATAGTAAGTGCATGTTTGTGGGTGACATAGGTCACCTAGAACTAATTGTGCAAAATGATGCAACCAATTCATGAAAATTTCTTTTGCGATCCATGTGTGTGTTTGGGATGCCATGCAAGCACCCAATTCACAACCTACACTATAATTTTTAGTTGCTTTATATCCTTAAATAAATAGAACCTTGTTATGCTCTAACTAACATCATTAACACAATATAGAATGGTTATCCATTCTTGACTCTTAAAAATTATGTGAGACACACTCTTGCTACCTATTTTGGCCAACACTCTCATGAAAATGTTTCTACTTGTTTGTGTACAAATATCATCATAGTTCCAAATTCATTGAGGTTCATATGGATTTGCATCATACGCCTTGGAAATTTTCATGTAGAAAGTAGACACAACAATAGGTTTTAGGTTGACTACCCTATCTTTTTCAAGGCATTTAAGTGTCCTCAATGTGATTTTAGGATGGTGCATTTTAAACCCAATCCACCAAGACTTCCCAAGCAACCCATACTTAAATGGCTTGGGTCTAGTTTAGAAAATATGGGCTATCTCTACCTTAAGATTGGAAATCTTAGGTCCATGTCCAATTGCATCCATCTCTTTGCACCATTCGATAATTAGAGCCTTTTCTTTTGTTATCAAGACTATTGGAGGACCTTTCTTTGACATGGATACAAGCCCACCTAACCAATTAGTGAGATTGGTTGTTGGGATTCTCCATTTCTTTGTTGTTTCCCTTGTTGACATATTGTTATCCTCAACATCCGTAAGAGCTCCATTTGTGTCCTTTTTCAACCACTCTCATTCTTGCATTGTTCTATTTTATGTTCTTGTAGGTGCAGTAACCTCCACTACTACCTCAATAGGTTGTGGATTGCTCTCGGCATGAACAAGAGGTTCTTCATTTGAAGGGAATCAAAATACTCTTTTATGTGTACACGACCTTGTTGTGGTTCTTCTTTTTCCAGGTTCAGTCCTTATTTAAGCTCCATTTGTTATTTGTAGACAAGAACACACAATAATCTAAACAATAATTTTGAGATTTGGAGCCTTTTGAATCTATTCTATACAAAGTGAAGGAAACAAAATCATAATTTCAATATTATTGGCAAACAATAAAACTTACACAATTTTCACAACTAGTGATACATGATTTTTATGTAACTTGAGTTTGTAAGTTCACAGTGATGATTTATCAAAAGATTACTAATCGGTGGTCAAATAGATTTTTTTTTTAAATTTAGTTGTACATATTGATAGTTTTTATTGTATAATACATTTTTATTTTTTAGATTGATATTAATAGTAAAAATTAAAACCCCATCTATGCACTTATAGTACAATGGGTAGAAAATTTACATCATATATAACAAATAGGAATTTATAGAATAACATTTACATCCTATAGAAGAGATTGCCATTAACAATTTGCAAGACATGGGAATTAACAATATAACAAAAAACCTTGTGTATGCACTTGCATTACATTGCCTACAACATTTTCATCTTATATAATAGATATGCATTCACAAAGGCTAATAAATCCACTCATAATGTTCACTTCCTCAAATTTAACACACATCATCTATTCTTTCCCTCACGACTAACCAAATTAACAATGTAGATAGGGTTAAAATCAACAGATTTAATGCTTAATGAAAACAATAATCTAATTAGATCCTATCAAGCACAATAGAGCACAAACTAGCATGAAAATTAAAACAAGAAAGCAAAGCAAACTGATCTCCAAGCTAGACTTGATTTATCTCCATTGCTCTTCTCCACCTACATGAGAATGCGAGATTTTGAAGGGTTGACAATGGAGGAATGTTGAGTGCTCATTCCTGCGGCATAACGACTTGACAATGACAATGACAAATAGAGAGAATGATAGATAGAGACAGAAGACTGATTTTAATAGAGTCTGGATGCTAGACGAATCAACCCCCTCAATGGACTGCGAGAGGCCGTATTTATAGAGCCGTGACGTTGACGAAGATAAGATTTGACAAGATTCGACAATGATTTGATTTTTGACAAAAGAGGAAATACAACGAGATGAGATAAGATTTCAAAAAAGATGGAAAGATTTCATTTCTTGTTTTAAAGGAAATAAATCTTAAAAAAGACAAGAAGATAATTGATGAATTATCTAATTAAATAAATTAATTAGATGCACACAATTTTCAAATTTGGAAAGAAAGCGACAAGATCTTTTTAAGATTTTATTAATTAAATAAATTTTGGATTTATTTAATTAATATTGAATTTATGATTTCATTAATTAAATAATATAAATTATTTAATTAACATTAGAAGAATGAATAGAAATGATTTAATTAATTAAATAATATAAATTATTTAATTAACATTAGCGAAATGGATGGATCATGAATATGAATTTAATTAAATAAATAAAATTTATTTAATTAAATAGATGATGACAATTAAATAAATGATGACATGGGTACATAGGGCAAAGCATGCTACAAGATGCCTAAATGATGAATTGCCAAGACAGTGTTGCAAGAGGACAATTTTGGGTGTCTACATTTTGCCCCTCTTTGAGATGATGTTCGAGATGATGTGATTTGTGTCGAGTAACATCATTTCAAAGAAACTAAGGTATGGATAGAGAAAAATGATAATGATATAAAGATAGGATGATGATGCCCCCTCGAGAGGATAGGCGGGTTGAACAAACACAGGTAGGCTCTCGAAATGAAAGGGATGGGTCAAGAACTAAAGATGAAGGAATGGATGATACATTATGCTGCAATGAAAGATGAGCAACCATGATGTTTGATATAGCACTAGACATTATGCACCAAGATATAAGGACCAAGGTGACGATGTGTCTCGTGCCCCAGCGTAATACAACCTTGTCTAGACATATGAGGAAAGAGGCTTAGAGCATTAAAGTCCTAATGCACAAAAGGTATTATGTGACCTTAGATGCAAAGGATAATGCAAAAAGATATTCCAACACACAAAAGATATGAATATTAGCTGGAATGATATGGATTTGATACAAATGCAAGATAAAATGATAACACATGCAAGCAAGCAAGCAAGCATGCACAAATGATACAAAAACAAACAAGGTATTGCCCCTGTCAAGCTGTAAACCGTTGATTGATTGACTGATTGATTGATGATGGTGACTAATGATGATAGTGTTGTCATTGTGGGGAAAGACATATCCCTAGATCAACACAAGGATGACTGACAATTGATAGATTGACTTTGATTGATTGGGTTTACAACAAGATTAGGATCAAGACCAAAGGATGTGATTGGATAATTTGACAAGATTGATCGACTTGATTGATATGGATTAAGGATTGACTTGCATTTGGATTATTGCTTGGATTTTTGTTAGCTATTTGATTTTTTTGGATTTTTGAAATGTTTTGATTTTTTTTGACTTTTGACATGTTTTGACTTTTTTGGACTTTTGGAATGTTTTGATTTTTTTTGGACTTTTGGAATGTTTTGATTTTTTTTTTTTGAATTTTGACATGTTTTGACCATTTTGGAATTTTGACATGTGTTGACCATTTTGGAATTTTGACATGTTTTGAGGTGTCAAAGGATGAAAATTTGAATAGCCTTTGTGCTAGATACCAATGACAAGGGGAAAACCAAGTCTAGGTGCAAGGGTGGGTGAGGTGATAAGGGATAAAAGGCTCATGATAGATAAATGGATGGTATGGATGTATGCATCATAAGAGAGCAAGGATGTGATCTCCAAAGACTATGTCGCATAGGAATAACATGCCCTATTTTAGGTACAAGACTTAGGATTTTTCTGGACAAAATTTATGACAATAGGATAATGACATGATTGGTTTAGATAAATGAGGTATGTCAAGAGATACTAAAAGCATGTTTCAACCTTTGCCCCTATATCTTCATCAAGATCAAAAGAAGAAGGGTGGATGAATGGACTTGATATGACAGGTATGTATGATGGCCAAAGATGGTAGGCAGGATGGAAATGATATGACATGAAAATGATAGGTTGGAAAGATAAGACATTGTGCCCCCAAGTGTAAGTGACATAGAAGATAAACCTACACATGATTCTTGTTTGCCAGGTTTTCATCATGGTACTTATCCAAGGCGCCTGTTTACCAAGTTTTCACCGTTGGACGAAGGGATTTCTCTTTACTTTTATTTTTTTACTTGTCTTTTTATTTTGACTTTTTGACTTTTTGACTTGTGGATAGGAGGGACTTAAGTGTCTAGTTGCATGAAAGGTGATAGTCCCACGAGGGATGGCTGTCATTGCATGGACCATGTCAAATGTCATTATGCTCATAGATGTTGGTAAGGGATGACATGAAATGGAGATGGAGTAGATAGATGATGGATTATGATGTGGATTATGGAGGACAATAATGGATTATGATGCGAATTATGTAGGGAAGATGATAGGGATTATATGGGGCTTATGCAAAAGATGAATGGGGAGGCTTAGCCAAAAGCATGGACCATAGGAAGATGATGGTGGAGATATGTAGGATAATGATTGAAAGGTGGGGAGGTGGAGGTATGTGGAATTGGTGTGAAATGGAAAGGAACCATGACCAATGGTTGCACACATTGTGATAAACGTTGAAGCTTTTGATGTGGATGGGGTGTAGGAAGCAATGGAGATGTTTGCTTAGGAGATGGTGGATGAAGTGCCTTAGGTACCCACATAGACTTAGTATTTTTATGACTGTTATTTTGCTTGTGGGTGTTAGGAATTGGAGATTTTTGGATGGAATGTGTATTTTGGATGGGAGGGGATGGTTGGGATTTTTGTGATGTGGACGCCTCGTTTGACTTGGTTTCTTTTTGCTTAGGTACCCAAACCATTTTGTTTTTAGACTTTTCTTTTGGAGGTATGGGTTTATATAGCCTTTTAGATGTACTTGGCTTTGATATTTTGCAATTGTATGCTAAGGCATTAGGACCATTAGAATTTTTGACTTTTTGTGTAGAGGCATCCAAATTTTTATTTTGGAATCCCTTGGGTTTGGTGGAATGAGTGGAAGCTTTATGTTTAGACAATGTGTGCATTGATTGGTCATGATTAAAATGTTTAAAGGATTTATGGACAAATGGATAAGAGGATTGAATGGTAGGGATATTAGGAGTTGGAAGCAATGGTGGTAGAGTGGATGGAGGGAAGTGTATGGTCACATGCTTTTGACATTTGTAGGATGACTGTGGTGGAATGGCAACATATGTTTTAGGTGTATGATAGGCTTTATGATGGAAAGTGGACTTAGGATGCATGGAGGAAATACCAACATCTTGAGATTGGTGTCCTTGAGATATATGTCCAAGGCCATAAGAGCGTGGTGGGACTTTGACATGGATGGGCTCCAAAATATCTTGTTCATGAAGGCCTAGACCTTTACCTTGGTGGTTCATATTTTGGAGTGTGCAATGGACAATAGGACTAGGTGTAGGTGAAACACTAGACATGATTTCCTTATTGGATGGAGAAGATAATGGTTGTGGTTGTTCGAAGGAGGAACATTCATGAATGAAGGTAGAAAGACCAATAGGATATGATGGAGGACTTGCAATGGGATCGGTAGTGGGTGTCATGGGATCATTGGGATCTTGATTAGCATTGTGTTCACTTAGATCCAAGGTATTTGTTTGATCTTCTATGTGTGCTTGGGAGGCACTTGTCTCATCAAGGGAAGTGAATGTTGATGGATCATGAATAGGACTAGGTGGAGGTGAATTTGGAATATCTTTCTCATGGACGGGTATAGGATCAAGTTTCTCTTGGATAGGCTCTTCATCATTATGGATATCATCTTGATCATAAAAATGATATAGATTATGGATGAGTTGGATGAAAATGATTTGATCTTGATTAGGACTAGGGCTTGATGTTTCCACATACTTGGGAGTAAACTCTTGATATAACTCTTGGGTTGCTTGAATGGAATTGTAAGGGGATGACTCTTGAAGAGACTTGACATGTTCTTGATGGTCAACCACATAGGAGCATGAAAGAGGGTGACTTGGACTTATGATGGGAGACTCTCGAATTGGCTCAAGGGGTTGTGGATGACATGGTTGCCTTGAAGGACTTGGCATGACGTTTGAGGACTCTTTGGTATGTTCAAGTATATGTGTTGAATAACATGGAGACAATTGATTTCTTGCTTGTAGCCCTTGGGGCACATCCTTTATAGGTGGATGGGTGGATTTAGATAATGCCATCAATTTATTTTTTAAATATCTAAATGTAGGGCATTGATTTGAAGGAGGATTAGATGATGGTGGGGGCAATGAAGAGTTTGATTGGTTAGAAGGTGGAGAGGCCAATGGATTAGGACTAGGACATGGTGGATTATGGATAGGCATTTGATTGGATGGTGGTAAGGGTGCATGGACTAGATTGGTGTTCCCCTTGTCAAAGGTGGCATTAAGACTTAAAGGCTCTTGATGTTGTTGCCAAGGTGGACTTGGAAAGCTACGTTCTTGTTGTGATATGGGTGGACATGTTGATGTGGCATTGACATGATAGGTAAATGGGTTAGGTTGGCATGACGATGAAGGTGACACATAGGATTGGGGTTGAATGTGCTGAGGTTGAAATGATGTTTGGACTTGTGATATGATTTGTTGTTGTGATGATGATGGAGGGGATGAATAGGATAATGACTGTTGAAAGGTTGATTGATGTGGATAAGGGTTGACATTGGAAGAGTTATGATAGGTTGATGAAGGGGAAAGTTGATATGTGGATGGATGAGGTTGATATGATGATATAGGTGACACATAGGATTGATGTGAAATTTGTTGATGTAGTGATTGGACTAGATAATGTGCTTGTTGGACTTGACCATTGGCTATGAGGTATCAGATTTGTGCTATGAATTGTTGCATTTGAGGTGATTGGTTTTTTTGAAGTTGTTTGAGCATGTCATGGAATCTTTGAATGATTTGTTGTTTTAAAGGTGATTGGCTTGTTTGAGCTTCATGAAGCATGTGAATAAGCTCTAGTGCTATGTCTTCAAATGTTGTCATGGTGTAAAATGATGTTGATTGGATTAAAGAGATGATGATGATTAGGATATGATGTGGAATGATAAGATTAAATGATTTGGATGATGTGGCAAGTGTTGATTGGAAGTTTGACTTGGGCACTATCAAACACAAGATTTTACATGTAAATGCATAAACACACACACCAAACACAATGATAAAATTTGTCTTTGAAGATTGAATGTTATGATTAAGCAAACACTTGAATACACAACAACAAGCCCTATGACTAGTCAAGTGGGGTATGGCCAATTAGGTCTCATGCTAGTTTACACAAGGTTGACTAAGGGATGATTTGAAAAAAAAATCTTGCCAATAAGCCTGGAGAAAGGGGTAACCCACCCTTCACCTTCACTTCCCAAAGGTATAAAGTTCTTTGGGGCTTAGCTCAGAGTGACAAGATTTCAACTTTCAAATGAGCGTGTCTTTGGATTCACACTCTATTGAGGTCGTCCCTTGGAGGGGTGTGTGCTCCAAGCAGGCCTCCTACGAAGGGTAGGACAAAAGCAAACCAAGTGAGGTGTTTTGGAAAACACACACACTTGATTCACACTTGCAAAGATTAATTTCCCTTAGAAATAAAATGAAATGTGTGTAAACAGTTCAAACACTTTTTCTTTTTAACCCCAAATCAAGATGTGTAGGAAGATAGTGGTGAATTTTAAACCCGATTTTCAATATGTGATTGAAGACAATATTCATTTTAAGAGCCCAAATCCAAATGTGTTTGCAAACAATGATTGATTTTATGCCCTAAATTGAAATGTGTGACAAGCAATGATTAATGAGAAATGAAAGCTTAGAATGCATGCACCTGATTATTTTTGCTTTCCAAGTTGATGTTGTGACTGATATTGCTGCTACTATAGCCTCTTATGATCACCTACAAGATCAAAAAACAATATTATAATGCAGCCAAAGAAAAGAAAAAAAAAAGAAAAAGACAAGTTCATCAAAAAATTTCAATTTCAGATACTTTTGACATAGCCGAATTAGATTTTAGTATTGGACAATTTTTTTGATCTGAAAAATAAAAAATCAAAGAAGGGACCCCTACTAATTTTTTGAGAGCTTTCCAGAAATATAAAGAAGTAAGAAAAATTCCCTGTTTTGCTCTCAG
Source organism: Sequoia sempervirens (assembly GCA_007258455.2). Lineage (NCBI taxonomy): Eukaryota > Viridiplantae > Streptophyta > Pinopsida > Cupressales > Cupressaceae > Sequoia > Sequoia sempervirens. The sequence goes on from VDFB02169043.1 coordinate 31,765, forward strand.
AAATGCGGATTTGTGAAAACTATATAGAAAATGAAGATCGAATTTTTTCGCATTGTATTTGACCTCCAAACTAAATCTGTAAAACATAGATCCCAATTATAATTTCATGAGCTTTCCAAAAATATAAAAATTTCTGAAAAATTCATCGATTTGCATCTAAAAATTCAATTTTATGAAAATAATTAAAATCGAAATAACTTCCACAAAACTGATCATAAACCCTTGATTTTTTTATTGTAGCCTCTTGAAATAATGTACAAGATTCTGTAAAAATATTGTAAAAAAATTCATAGCTGTGTAGAAGATATGAAGAACTTTGTAAAACCTGTGGTTTTGTCCAAAAATTGGCAGATCTGCAATAAAATGTCAATAAAACCTGCAAAAGGCAAGCTATATCAAAGGATTCACGTTGGGTTCACCAAATGTAGATAGGGTTAAATCAACAGATTTAATGCTTAATGAAAACAATAATCTAATTAGATCCTATCAAGCACAATAGAGCACAAACTAGCATGAAAATTAAAACAAGAAAGCAAAGCAAACCGATCTCCAAGCTAGACTTGATTTATCTCCATTGCTCTTCTCCACTACATGAGAATGCAAGATTTTGAAGGGTTGACAATGGAGAAATGTTGAGTGCTCATTCCTGCGGCATAACGACTTGATAATGACAATGACAAATAGAGAGAATGATAGATAGAGACAGAAGACTGATTTTAACAGAGTCTAGATGCTAGACGAATCAACCCCCTCAATGGACTGCGAGAGGCCGTATTTATAGAGCTGTGACGTTGAAGAAGATAAGATTTGACAAGATTCGACAATGATTTGATTTTTGACAAAAGAGGAAATACAACGAGATGAGATAAGATTTCAAAAAAGATGGAAAGATTTCATTTCTTGTTTTAAAGGAAATAAATCTTAAAAAAGACAAGAAGATAATTGATGAATTATCTAATTAAATAAATTAATTAGATGCACATGATTTTCAATTTTGGAAAGAAAGCGACAAGATCTTTTTAAGATTTTATTAATTAAATAAATTTTGGATTTATTTAATTAACATTGAATTTATGATTTCATTAATTAAATAATATAAATTATTTAATTAACATTAGAAGAATGAATAGAAATGATTTAATTAATTAAATAATATAAATTATTTAATTAACATTAGCGAAATGGATGGATCATGAATATGAATTTAATTAAATAAATAAAATTTATTTAATTAAATAGATGATGACAATTAAATAAATGATGACATGGGTACCTAGGGCAAAGCGTGCTACAAGATGCCTAAATGATGAAATGCCAAGATAGGTGTTGCAAGAGGACAATTTTGGGTGTCTACAAACAATTATTAATAGATAGTACATTGGATAAAACTTCAAGCATTTGTATTGAATAAAGAGGCATAAACAATATAACTTAAATTCCTCTATATGCACTTACAACACACTAGGTAGAACATTTACAACCTATACAATAGATAGGTATTTACAAGCATAAACAATATAACTTAAAACCCCATAGGTGCACTTACAACATAGTGGGTAAAAAATTTACATCATATAAAGTAGATAGGCATTCATAGGCTTAAAACAACATAGCTTAAAACCCCATATATGCACTTACAACGTAACAGGTAAAAAATTTATGTTGTATGCAATAGATAGTCATTCACATGCATAAACAATATAACTTAAAAACCCATATATGCACTTACAACACCATGGGTAGAACATTTACATCTTATACAACAAATAGGTATTCACAAACATAAACAATATAATTTAAAATCACATATATTCACTTACGACATAGTGGGTAGAATATTTACATCATATACAATAAATTGGCATTCAAAGGCACAAATAATATAACTTAAAACCCCATAGTTACACTTACAACACAATGGGTATAAAATTTACATTTAATTGGGTAGAATATTTACATCATAAACAATATAATTTAAAATCACATATATTCACTTACGACATAGTGGGTAGAATATTTACATCATATACAATAAATTGGCATTCAAAGGCACAAATAATATAACTTAAAACCCCATATATACACTTACAACACAATGGGTATAAAATTTACATTGTATACAATAGATTGAAATTTAGCATAAAAATATAACTTAAAACCCCATATATGCATTTACAACACATTGGGTAGAATATTTATCATATAGAATATATTGGAATTCATTGGCATAAGCAATATAACTTAAAACCCCATATATGTAGTTTTGATTATATAGGAAAAATAGGTTTTGAAGAGACCTGGAACCCTTTACAACTGAACATACAAAATGCTACTTAAAGATAAAACAATAAACCAACAACAAAACAAGAGGAAACAAACTAAGACCCGGCAGAAAGGAAAACAACAAAGCAAAACACATAACTGGACACTATTTCATGCTCCTTAAGGTGTTACCCACCTCAAGTTCCTAGTTCCTATGAAGTCCAATCATGTCCAACAGTTTTGTTTTCTCATTCTCAAAGGATTTCCTCAAGTTGCCCATTGCTCTAGTAGCAAGGCCTTTAACATCATCCTTTCCAACCATTTCCCCTTTTCCTTTAGTAGCCTGGTCCTTCTCCAACAACTTAGAAAAATAAAGTCGATCTTCTCTTAGCTCACTAATCTTGTGGAACATGACCTCTAAGGAATCAACACTATTCTTCACAGAAATGTGGCAGGCTTGCAACAGTTTCTTTATGTTTGCATTGGTGTCCAAAACCTTGGACTCCAACTCTAAGAGATGTTTCTCACATAGGGACTTAAATTTGGAAAAAGAACACTCAAGATCCACAATTCTATCAATTAAAATTTTTGAGGCAGAGCCCTTCAAAATATTCTACACATTTTCTTTCAATTAAAATTTTCAAGGTAGAGCCCTTCAAAATATTCTACACATGTTCACCCTGTTGAACTCCTGTAGAGTCCACTTCACCAACTTGAAAGTGCCAATGGCCCCAACATGTGCCATGTCAAGGAGTTTTAACATTGAGGTGGTATCATCTTTAAGGTATGAGAAATCCTCTAAAATTGGGTTTACCTTAAGAGGTTTTGGCTTGCCAAGCCTCAGATTAATTCCTTCCTCTTCCTACACAGATTTCTCACCAGAGGGTTCCACACTTGGTGTGTTTCAAACTAGGGAGTCATCAATTTCAACCGTCTTCTCCTTGCCATGCTCTGTGGTATCCTTTAAACCATCATTCAAGGCCTATTTTTTTAACTTGGCAATACATTTGGAAGCCCTTTTGGGATTTTCCTTAGCCTCCATTACCACAACATTCTCCTACAAACCCTCCTCCTTACCACCCACTACAACACCATCCTTCCCTTTACACACAACATTTTCCTTAGACCTAGAATTCCCAAAAACAACATTTGTATTGTTGCTAGTAGACTAGGACTCCATCTCCTGAAGAATAATCCTCTTGGCATCCCATTTTCCTTTAGGGTTTCACTTCTTTCTCTTCTTCAAAGGGGTGACCATAGGGGTAGAAGACCCATCTTCAGCCTCCTCCTTCCACTCCTCCTCCACAACAACGCTGGTGTCTAAACTAGACAAATAGGAACCATCACATAAAGTATTTTCCTTTCCCTTAATAGATTTAGTAGGAATGAGGGCTCTCACATGCTCCATAATAAGCAAGATGAGGCCCTCGTGAAGAACCAGTGCCCTCCTATTTTCAAATGTGCATACACAGACCCCTCCAACAAGGACAAGAGAAAGAATGGAAACGAAATGAAAATACCATGCTGAAAATGATTTAACAGAGTAAAATGGTGGCCTAAGATTGCAATAAACCTACCTTTAAGGGTCACATACTGCATGATAATCTCTACAATATCCACCCAAATTCTCTTGAGTGATGTCTGCTCGTAGCCAGAAGATGGTATCTTGATGAGCTATTTCCATTCATCATCTTTAAAGAATTGAGCCATAACCTCCTCATTTCTCTTCTTATCTTTGAAGAATTTGCAACCAACCATAGGCAGCCCAGTAATAGCAGCTATAAACTCCTCATTGATCTTGAATACAACCCCATATATGTAGTTACACCATAGTGGGTATAACATTTACATTGCATACAATAGATTGAAATTCACAAGCATAAACAATATAACTTAAAACCCTATATATGCACTTACGATATTTTGGATAGAACATTTACATCTTATACAACATATATGCATACACAAGCATAAACAATATAACTCAAGACCCAATATATGCACTTACAATTTATAGTGGGTAGAAAACTTACACCATGTACAATAGATTGACGTTCATAGGAATAAACAATATAACTTAAAACCCCATATATGCACTTATAACACACTAGGTATAACATTTACATTGTATACAACAGAATGGCATTCACATTTTACAACATACCATAGGATATATCATAGACATCATATATAACATAGATAGGCGTGTAGAGTATATGCTAGAGTAGTAAAATACCTGGAAGAATATGAAAGTTTCTTGTGTTAACCTTTTGTTGTTATCTCGTCATCTTACGTTGATGCCTCCACTAAAATATAGAAGAAGGTAGAAAATAGAGAGGAGAAAACAAAATAAAATTGGCCAAGGATTCAATTGAGAAAAATGAATGGATTGAATGGATGTCATGTTTATTTGAATTGGTAATATTAATTATTTCTTGAATGTTTTTTTGGTATGGAGTCTTAAATTTACTTCCTCTTGTTTTGATTGTGTTGCTTGCTAGATTTGGAAATTTTGAATTTCACCATATATTGCAAAGTTGATTGATTTGGTCAAATGATTGTATGTTGTGGATTGTTTAATTTGTGTCCTCTTCTTTTGACAATATCATTGGTAAGCCTTACAACTTGACTATGTTGGATGCAGGTGGAAGTGACTAGTAGGTGGGTTGATGAGTTTGATATATGGGGCACATGGCATTGAATTTTGTTTGAAGAGCTATTTGTCTTTGGAGAAATATGATGTACGATGGACCTAATAAGATTGTGTGATGGGACAAATGGGCTTGGTTTATGTTGACACGGTAGTTACCTTTTGACACTATTGTATATGGAATGGGTGGCCATAGCATATGTTCTTAGGAGTATTAATTTTTTTTGTTATATGTATGGGTGAAAAATTAAATGCAATGTTGCTTATCTTAGAACTGTTGGTTCAAAATGGGTTGTGTTAGAAGCTTTATTAATATTCTATGGCTTGTAAGGCTAATATGAAATATTTATTTTTCTGGAAAATATAAACATATTATAAAATAAATATGATGTGTAAAATGTTTACTTCATATTTGTTTGTTTTGTGGGTAAAAGTTGATTTTTAATTGGTTAATGAAGTGCTCCATTATGGAGCCCATATGTTATTCACTTAATATTAGTGTACAAAGGGTTATGAATAGTTGACGTGTGGCTATCTTAACTCTTAATTAAGTTATATTATCATATTATATTATTATTTAAGCCATCCTAAGGCTTATATAGGGCTATCTAAGTTGGCCTAGGTGACATCCTAGGCATAAATAAGGTATATATGAGGTAGTGAGTCTTATTTTATCATCATATTACAGATTGTGTTCTCATTGGAGATATTTGGAGGTTTTCCCCCTCTAAGTGGATTTTTATTCTTAGTTATTATCAAGTATTTGTAGCATATTTCCTATTATATTCTTCTATTGTGCAAGTTATTTCATTATAAGTGGTAGTAGAGCATGAACTTGGCACCATGGAGGCAAGGCACTTTCTTAATATTGGAGGTCATTTTGGGAAGAGCATATATTTCAAAATTTGATGATTTTTTCTCTAATTTTAAAAGGTTTTTTGAAGAACATATTCAAGAAGCTACAATATAGATTTTAGAGGAATTGAAGTAGAATTGAGGGATTTATTACAGAATTAGGGTTTCTACCTATTTATTTGGAAAGTGTATATCTCCTAGATAATAAAAAATTAGTTCTTGATTTTTAGCAGGTTTTTGAAGACAAAATAGAGGAGCGTAAATTACAACTTTCAGATAAATTGAAGCAAAAAAAAAGTGATTTATTGAAAAATTAGGGATTCCAAAAATTTTACTCTCAAGGCTACAAATCTACCAATTTCTTGGATTCTTTTCTAGGTAAGTGGCATCTTGGACCTAGTAAGTTATAGTAAAAATTTAAAAGAATTTAAATTTGATTTGTGTGATTTATTTCAAAATTACTAGTTTTCGTCATAATGGGGGCTCAAATAAGAGGCAATAATAATGTTGTCACATTGAGAAAATTTCCTGATAATGATGAGGTAATAATAGAGGATATTACTACCAATGAGGAAATAAGAAAGGTCAAGGAAGAAATTTCATCAATGAAGATGGATATGAGTTGCTTAAGAGGAGATATATCAAACATACAAAGTGTGTTAAGCGCTTATATGAATGGACCAAGAAAGGAGGTCTCAAGCAACCAAGTTTAATCATCCAGGTCAGGTCAGCTAATCTTGATCCAAAGGTTAATACTCATATGGGATCTAGGAGTTTGATACAAAAGGTGGATATGCACAGTTTTTATGGCAAGGATCCACTAACATGGATAAACCAAATGGATTTTATTTTATTTACATCAAGTCCCAAATGGGAAAAGGTCACAATGGCTTCCCTATATATAGAATTAGATAAATTCATTTGGTATCGATGGATTTGTACTCATTGACAAAAAAAGGGTCTCATTGTGTCATGGTCATTTTTTACAAAGGAGCTCCAATCAAAATATAGCAATAGTGTGAGGGATAACTTCTTTAGGTAGCTAGCTAAACATTAAAAAACAAGATTGGTAAATGATTATACTAAAGAATTCCAAAACCTATCCTTAAGAGTGTATGTAATTACAAAGGATAACTTGAATGATTTATTTTTGGGTGGTCCCAAGGACCACATTCAACATGAGGTACACATGTTTACTCCTAGCTCTATATTTGAGTCTTTTATCTTAGCACACAAGATAGAGGAGAAGCATTTGATTGCTATAAAGCAAGGGGATAATATGATAAGAGAGAAAGGATGTTCAACACATTCTCTTCCTCAACCTACTAGATTGACTGCACAACAAATTGAGGAGAAGAGAGAAAAAGGGTTGTGTTTCAATTATGATAGAAAATACGATTGAGGACATAAATGCAGTAAAAAGAAATTATTTTTATATTGAAAGTCCAAATGAGGAAGAGGAGGAGGAAAAAATATTAGAGGGTGAAAGGGAGATAGATGTGGAATCACAAGATTCACAACCAATCATCTCTTATCATGCACTCTCATTTTTTAGAACTCCACAAACTCTCAAGGTAGTGGATTTCTTAAAGAATTAGAAAGTAACAATGTTGATTTGCTTGGGTAGTACTCATAATTTCACCAACAGAAGGTTGGCTACTCATTTAAATTGTTTAATATATCCATCTCCAAAGTTTTAGGTCTTGATTACAAATACTGGTACTATTGTTCTAGAAAATTCCATAGCATTAAGTTATAAATGGGAGATTATCACCTTGATAGCCCAATGTATACTATCTTCATGGGTGCAAAAAACATTGTTTTGGGAGTATAATGTCTTAGTATATTGGGAACATTTGAGACGAACTTTCAAGAACTATATATGGGAATTCAATAAAAAGGAAAGGTATTAGAGTAAAGAGAATTGAAGGAAAAGTACCCACAAATAGTAATATCTCATCAAATGTAAATTTCCTTAAGAAAGTAGTTGATGGATTTATGGCCCAATTATGTTCATTAGAAGCCTAGCAATCTACTGCTCCTACACATCCATATTTACAAATAATTATTAATCGTCACTCGCTAGTTTTTAGAGATATGCCTAAAGGAATTCCTCCTAAGAGGGATCATGATAATTCCATACAACTAACTTTATAGGGATCCAACCACCCAACATTAGGCCTTATAGGTACCCACATATACAAAAAAGTGAGATTGAAAATATTTTTGAGAAGTGTTGGAAACAAGCAACACTAAGAGGGGGGGTGAATCAGTGTTCTCCAAAAATTAATTCTTTTATCTTAACCTTTAATCAACTTAACACATTAAATCAAAGTCAATATGTAGAAACAAAAAACAAGAGACCACACAACCATAACACAAGAATTTTTACTTGGAAACCCTATTAAGGGAAAAACAATGGTGGATGGCCAATCCACAATAAGTTCTGAGTATACTCAAAAGAAGTATTACAAAATGGGAATGCACTTGCATTCAGGCTCACTGCCTAGAGCTCACTGCACAAAATGGGGCTCATTTCCCTTACCAAAGTTTGGAGTAAATCCAAAATAAAATTAACTAAGATAATAACATCTACCAATGCTTGAATACAATTCCGGTTTAGCTCTAATGTCGAGCTTCTGTCTTGATGATTGATGAAGAACTTCTACTCTATTATGATCAAGTTCGCACACAAAATATTTACGTGCAAGTGAAATTGCGCATGATGTCGCTCAAATACAACTTAGATATTCGCAACACACACACACAACTTCTACATACATCCAAATGATATGACCAATCATCTAAATATATCCACTCACAAGGAATTAATCGCCACATTTGGCTTCAACAAAACTTAACAAAATTTGCAACTATTTGGCCCAATCGATGAATTTTTTTGATGTGGATCCAAAAAAGTTAGCTAAACAATAGCTAGGAGCAATAATTAAACATTTGATCTTGAAGATAATTAAAATAATTCAACTTTATACATCCACTACACATTATTACCACTGAGTCAGCTTCACGAAGCAAATAGATAGGAGATGTTCAACCGAACTTACTTAACCATATAGCCACAAAAACAACTTCCTGAGATTTAATAATAATATGTTCCACGTGCCTGAAAAACAAGTTCATCAATCCACAACCCAAAATGGTGATCCGGTGAAGCTATTAAACCAAATGCCCTGCTTTGTCGATAACATTGTTGATAACAAACAATTTTCATTTCCTCTGTTGGTGTGACTAACTTCATAACTGTGGACCAAAAAAGTGACTTTAGTTGCCATCAATGACAACACTAGAAACCAAAAATCATGTCCACTTGCATCATATGCCAATGATCTCCCCCTTTGGCATTAATGGTAACACTTAGTGAAAAATCACTAAGTGTCATGATTAACATACTACCGGTATACAAAATATTACTCCCCCTGAGAATATTAAGACATTTTTCACTACACTCTCTCTCCCCCTTTGACATCAATGACAAAATTGGGGGTGAAAAACTATACAAGTATTATCCGAAGACTTATAATAATTTGAAGATGTCTTCAAAGACCTGTTTCAATTCACTAAGGGTGGAGTCCCAAATACTCGTCAGACTTTCCAAAATGGTGATGTGACCACAAAGAAGATAGGATCATGTTTATGCTGCTTCCAAGCTTACCGGATTAGGGGTAGTTACAACACATTTTTCTTCCTTTAAAGCATTCACCATCATCTCAATTTTTGTACTAATAAGTTCCCTTAAGTCACTCTGCTAATGACCTTTTCATTTTCAAACTTTAAATTCTTCATTTGGTCAAGCAAGGATATTACCTGACAATCCTGATGACACACACTATCGGCCAAGGGATCAAAGTTGTTGGACATGATAGCTAACTGTTGCTCAATGTCTTTTATCTTCTTCTCATTTGCAATTGTAAATTTTGATAGGTTTAAGGAAGATTTGTACACATTTCCTCCTTCAGCTATATCACCTTGAGTGTGCTGAATGCAAATTCCTAACAACATTTTGTCTTTAGCAATCAACATGTTTAAGTTGCCAAATCTTTCCTCCTTAAATTTATTTCTTAATTTTACCAAATTTGAGCCCTCAAAGGATTTGAAATGAAAATTAATAGAGTTTATTAATCTTTTTAACTCACCGGAGGTTGAGTCTGATTGGTCAAAAGCATGCATAGGCAGTAGTTTCTACAAAACTTTAGAGGCAAGTTTTAATAGCTCACTATCTTCAATGTGATATTTCAAAATTTTCTCATTTGCTTTATCTTGGTCTATTTTAGTGACTTTCAACATCTGAATTGGAGATAAAGTAGATAGATTGATTGAATTTTCATCAAATTCAAAATCTGATTATGTGATTGGGCTGATTTCTTGCTGCTTACCCTTGTCAGATTCAGACTAAACTTCTAGAATGGCTTTTGGTGCTTCCTTCTCTTCAACAAGCATTTTTCTATCTTCAACAATCACCTCAACTTGTTCCTTAGTTGATGTCGGGGCCTCAACACCTTCAATAATGGGAGGAGTCTGAATATCCTCAAATATCAGAGAATCAGGTACATTTACTTCTTCCACATTCTCATTTTCTTCTTCTAACACCTCTACTTCCTCATCTTCATTCCTTTCATCATTTTCTTCTTCTGATTTATTTACTTCCACATTTATTTCTTCATGACCTTTAGTCTGTTCAGTATTGAATTCTTCATCATTTTTCTTTTCTTTTGACAAAAAAAATTCCAATATTGCCTTGGTTTCATTCATCACATCTTCGGTGTCACCAATCATGAGTTTGTTTATTCTTGATTTGGTTTTAAATTCTTGTTTGAATCTTAAAAGAAGTGAGTCAATTTCTTCAATCCCCATCTCAGGACATAGATCAACAAGAACCCTTTTTCTCAACTTCTCTTCCTCAATTCTTGTAGCTTCCCTTCTTGACTCTAAGGCTTTATATAGGCTTGTAGGAAATCCAGACATAATCTCAACAAGATTTTTGTTGAAAGCATTTAGATGCTTAACTGTAGCTTCTTTAAGAATCCTTTTACCATAATCATCAAAAGTCTCAAATAGATCACATAGAGGTTTGAGATTACCATCAGCTACTGCAACATTTTCAACTTCTTTCATAGACATGCTGGGCTTGACAATTTTGGGCTTCTTTTGGGCTTCTTCACTTTTCCCAAAAGGCTTCCTTTTGTTTAGCTTCATGACATGAGTCCTAGTAGCCTTCAATTCTCTTACTATCTCTTCTGAATCTATCTCTTCTTCTTCTTCTTCTTCTTCTGTATATGCAGCTTTGTAAGTTCTTGAACTTTTTCTCTTCTTCTTTATTCCAGAGGCTTCTGCCTTACTTGGTTAGGTAGCAAGGGAACTCCTGGTTGTTCTAGCTAAAGATGTTCCTAGACCAACTATTTTTTCTTTTTCCTTCTCTTTTGCTGCTTCAACTTTAGCTTCATCCCTTTGTCTTCTTATTTCCTTGAGTTTTTGAATTGGAATACCCATATTTTCTACAAAGATTTCAATTTCCTTCCTTACTTTTCTTATGGACACTATTTTCCTTAAATCTGAATGAACTTGCAGACTTTTCTCAACATATGTACCAAACCTTTCTTCATTAGGATCTAGAGGTGAGTTTAACAGATGTTTTGCATACATCCTCAAAATATTTCCATCTATCTCATATCCCATTGACATGATCCAAACAGACCTAGGATCAACAATTTCCATGTAAGACTGATCAATATCAATCATGAAGCATATGGAGTCCTTGTAATGTTCTACTACAACTTCAAGTATCCTTTCTATGGCATGCATTTGTTTTTGAATTTTTTGGAAATGACCCCATAGAATTGTGTTGCGGGTTTCCCGGTTTCCAAGGCTGTATAGTATATCATAGATATGTATTGCTACCAGAGTATCATTTCTCCACTGAAGTTTACTGAATCCTGGTACTTCGCCTAATAAGTAGAAATATAGATAGATCAATAGGTTTCCAAACTTTAAGACATTATTTTTTTCCTTTTTGATCTTTTTCAAAATTTCAAGAAGTTTCCCTCTGAGTACTTCACATAAATCATAATCTACATTTTGGTTGATCATTTCGTAGGCTATATAGATAATAGTTCTGGATACTGAATTTTCTTGGCTCGAATGATAGATCTTGTATCCAATGATCATGGATGCAAATTTAACATCAATTTCAACAATATCATTTATGGTCATTTCCCTTCTATCCCAATAAGAGCCAGTTGCTTTAGTGACATCATCATTCTTTAGACTTTAATACAGGGAGTCTACCGAAAGAGTTTAAACCCATCACTACACATATAAAATCCTTAGTGATTTTAAATGGTATATCTAGCCACATGAATTCATCATGCACTTTGCTCAGAATGTATCAAATCCACTCATCCTCCTCAAATATGGGAAACCTCGTGTATTGCGCAAAGTTCGTGTCCACTAGGGTTTGAAATTTAGGTTTCATAGAGAAATCATCTTGCGCGATGTAATTGGAGTATAATTCCAGCAGCTAAGCACTACCCAGTTCTTCAATGTTTGCATGCACATATGCCCTAATATCCTCTATGTGTAAAACATCGTAAGACACAGAGGAAAATGCACCTAGGGGCTCAGTGTCTACCAATTTGTATGGATGCCACTTAAACTTTGGATGCGGCCTATCTTTGACTTCAACCAATAGTGGGGTAGACATGATCGAGAGAATAAAAATTTATAGGTTTTTGCTATAAATACCTTCTGGAGACAAAATTGAGGGCGACTCACAGATTGCTTTTTGAACTTGAATCTCCTTTTCGCTTTAGCAAGGGTTACTTTAGAGCGCTTCAGAATTATTTCACTTGAATGGAATGTGAAAAATGAGAGTAAGAACAGTTCTTTTATTGTCATCAAACTTAACTTTGCATGTTCTGCAATAAATTCTCTTGCCCTAATTCTATAGGTTTTCAGACTTTTTGTATTATGGGACAAACAATTTTGTGCAGACCATCAATAATCCTCGATGATACCTTAGCTTCATTTCACAACATCTAAAGAAAAATCAATTTGCTACTGGACTCATTTGAATTCCAATGCCAACCACTTGTAGGGGATTTAGAAGATTTTCTTAACAACTCCCCCTATGGTAGAGACCTACAATTAGTTTCCAAAGGCATTACCAGAAGAGACTTCTAGTGCAGATCCATTTATGTCTGTAGAGGGGTTCTTCCTCACCCATTTCTTCTGCATCTACTTCTTGATTTCATCCGTAGTAATCTTTCCTTTTCCCTTAACATCCGATAGCATGTGTTGTTTTACCGGACCTCTTATGTTCCAATAGAATCTGGAGGTGTGACCAAATTTATTGCAATTGTAGCAAACAACATTCCTCTATTTAATCCAATTTTTCCACTGGATTTGTCTGGATTTGCATTGGTTAGCAACATGTCCAAATATGTTGCATGCATAACATTTGATGTTTCTATGGAAATTATGCATTATAATTTTGCACTCACTTGACTTATGACCATACTTGTAGCAATTAAAGCATTGACTTGAAAATGATGGTCTACTTGTGTTCATCTTACTCCTACACTGAGAAGCCATATGACCAAATTTGTTACAAGCATAACAGTAACCATTAAATCTTTGAGCATTGGGTTGCCTTATCAGATTCCTCTTGGATTCATTTTCCTGGTTCCTTTGTTTTAATTTTCTTTGTTCTGAACTCTTCTGATAAGATCTCCTTTGTCCAGATCTCGAGCTTTCTCCTTCTTCATATCCAAGACCTCATTTATCACCATCAGTTCTTTATCCTTTGACCAGTTCATCAATATTGGTTGAGCTTGCTTTGAATTTTTCCTTAAACTCAGTTGCTGTAGCGAGTTCATCTCTGAGATCATCAAGCTATTTTTCAAGCTCCTCTTCATTATTCTTGGTTTGTTCTAGCTCATCTTCTAGTCGATTGCATTGTTCAGACTTTTCTTTCAAGGATTGTGCAAGCTTTTCTTCATTTTTCTTTATGTCCTCTAACTCCTTGGTCATCTTCATCATGATGGATTTTGTCTCACACTTCAAGGCAACATTCTCTTGGGAAAAAAATTCACATTCTTTTGTTTTCTCCTTCAGGGCTTGACTGAGTTGTTCATCTTCATTGTTTTTGTTCTTCTGCTTGAGCTAACCACATAATTCCTTTCTTTTCTCCCTTGATTCATTGATTTTTTCTTTCAATGACTTAATTTTTTTTGCATTTTCAAGACTTTCTTGTAGTACCCGAATCTCATATTTTGACTGGTCAAGATCATCCAAGGCCACCATGAGGTTCTATTGTAGATTGCTTGTATCAATTGAATATAATTTCCAAGATCTCCTCAAGCTATTAAACTTATTTTGACAAACAAGCTCTAATACCAATTGTTGGAAACATGCAACATTGAGAGGGGGGGTGAATCAGTGTTCTCCAAAAATTATTTCTTTTATCCTAACCTTTATTCAACTTAACACATTTAATCAGAGTCAATATGCAAAAAAAAAAATAAGAGACCACACAACCATAACACAAGAATTTTTACATGGAAACCCTATTAGGGGAAAAACCACGGTGGATGGCCAATCCACAATAAGTTATGAGTATACTCAAAAGAAGTATTACAAAATGGGAATGCACTTGCATTTAGGCACACTTCCTAGAGCTCACTGCTCAAAATGGGGCTCACTACCCTTACAAAAGTTTGGAGTAAATCCAAAAGAAAATGAATTGAGATAATAGCATCTGCCAATGCTTGAATACAGTTCCGGTTTAGCTCTGATGTCAAACTTCTATCCCGATGACTGATGAAGAACTTCTGCTCTATTCTGCTCAAGTTCGCACACAAAATCTTTATGTGCAAGTGAAACTGTGCATGATGTCACTCAAATACAACTTATAAATTCGCAACACACACACACAACTTCTACATGCATCCAAATGATATGAATGATCATCTAAATATATCCACTCGCAAGGAATTAATCGACACAAGTCGGCTTCAACAAAACTTAACAAAATTCACAACTAATCGGCCCAATCGATGGAAAATTTTGATGTGGATCTAAAAAAAGTCAGCTAAACAATAGCTAGGACCAATAATTAAACATCTAAGCTCAAAGATAATTAAAATAATTTGACTTTATACATTCACTACATATTATTACCATTGAGTCGACTTCACCAAGCAAATAGATAGGATATGTTCAATCAGACCTACTTAACCATATAGCCACAAAAACAACTTCATGAGATTTAATAATAATATGTTCCACGTGCTTGAAAAAAAAATTCATTGATCCACAACCCAAAATGGTGATCTGATGAAGCTATCAAACTGGATGCCTTGCTCTTTCGATAACACTACTGATAACACACAATTTTCATTTCCTCTGCTGGTGCGACTGACTTCATAACTATGGACCAAAAAGGTGACTTTAGTTGCCATTAATGACAACACTAGAAACCAAAAATCACGTCCACTTGCATCATATGCCAACAAGAAGATGCTAGAGGCAAGAATTATCAGGCATAGCCAAAGTGCTTACTCCTCGCCCATGGTGTTGGTATGTAAGAAGAATGAAGCTTGGTGCATTTTCTTGGACTATAGAGTGCTTAATATGTACACCATCAATTATGAGTTTCATATTCTAGTCATTGATGAATTTCTAGATGAATTAAATGGAGATATGTATTTTACAAAGTTAGACCTTATATTAGGTTATAACCAAATTCAAATTAAGGAAGACGATATTTGTAAGATAATATTTAGGACCCATTAGAGTCATTATGAGTTTTTGTTGATGCCATTTTGTCTTACCAATGCACCATCTACATTTCAAAGTTTGATGACCTCCGTTTTTAGGAAATTATTATAGAAGTTTGTATTAGTTTTCTTTGATGATATATTTATTTATAGAAAGACATGTGAATAACACTTGTAGCATGTAGATCAGGCATGTTCCAATTCTCAAATATCATCAACTCTGTGCTAAGCCATCCAAGTGTGTTTTGGTCTCAATGAGGTGGATTGCTTGGGACACATAGTTTCACATGAAGAATTAAAGGTGGATGCTAAAAAAATTAAGGCTATCATGGAATGGCCTATTCCCAAAACCATTAAGAAATTGAGGGGTTCATTGGGATTGACGAGATACTATAAGATATTTGTGAGGAATTATGGCCATATAAAAACACCCCTCACAAATTTATTGAAGAAGGATTTTTTCATTGGAATGAGTTTGCTAATGCAACATTTGAGAGATTGAAGGAGGCTATGTGTATAACTCCAATGTTTGCAACTCCAAACTTCACCAAGGATTTTACTATGGAATACAATGCTTCAAGAAATAACATAGGAGTTTTTCTCATATAGGAGAGTTGACTAATTGCTTTTGAGTTTCGTCAATTAAAGATTAAGAATCAATTCAAGCCTATTTATGAGAAGGAAAAACTAGCTATTCTTTATGTAGTAAAATAATGGAGGCCTTATCTAATGGGTAGACACTTCAAGATTAAGACAAATCATGATAGCCTAAAATATTTTTTAGAACAAAGATTATCTTTTGAAGAGAAACAAAAATGGGTCACTAAGATGTTGGGATATGACTTTGAGATTGTATATGAGAAAGGGAAGGAAATTTTTGTGGCAGATACACTTTCTAGGAAGGATGAGAAAGATGAAGCCTTATTGTGTGTCATTTCAATATTACAAGTGGATTGTGTGGCAGAAGCGAAAGCAGAGTGGCATAATGATGTTGCTACAAGTAATATTATTCAACAATTAATGAGTGATCCTAGTAGTTCAGATAAATTTTGTTGGAAGGGAGATGCTTTGTGGTATAAAGAGTTATTGTATTGCCACAAGAATTCTAGTCTTAAACACAAGATTCTCATGAGTCTCTAGTTGGTGGTAATTTAGGATTTATGAAGACATATCATCGAGTCAAGCAAGTTTTTTTAGGAGGGGTTGAAAGGTGATGTTCAAAAATTTATGGTTGAATATTTGTCTTGTCAAAGAAATAAAGGGGAGACAATTAAGACATCGAGTCTCTTGCAACCCTTAGCTATTCCTAGCTAATGTTGGGAAGAAATATCCATGGAATTCATCACAAGGCTTCTAAAATATAAAGGTAATAATATCATCATGGAAGTAGTATATTGACTCACTAAATATGTACATTTCATTGCATTGTCACACCCTTTTACAACAAGAGCAATGGAAAAATATTTTTTGGAGAATATACAAAAGCTCTGTTACATGGTACACCCAAGGCTATTGTCAATGATTGTGATCCTATATTTACTAGTCGCTTTTGGAAAAAAATATTCTTATATTGGGGTACTTAATTGGCTCATAGTTCTTCATACCACCCTCAATCTGATGGGTAAATTGAGGTTGTTAATAAGTGTTTGTAAGTATATATATGTTGTTTCACTTTAGGTAAACAATCTCAATGGGTAGATTGGCTACCACTAGTAGAATGGTGGTATAACACTTCCTTTCATAGTTCATAAAAAAAATGTTTCCATTTATGGCACTATATGGATATCAACCTCCTTCCATCACATCATCATTGAAGGTGTCACCAAGAGTTTAGGAAATGGAGGACTGCTTTCTTCATCAACAACAAGTACTCTTAGAACTCACAAAGAATTTAGCCATGACAAAAATTCAAATGAAGTAGCAAGTGGACCAACGCCATAGTGAAAGAAGTTTTGAATTTTGGGATTGGGTCTTCTTGAGATTGCAACCCTATAAAAAAAGTTCATTGAAGCAACAAAAGAGAACAAAAAATTGTCTAAACAATATTATGGCCAAAAAAAATTCTTGCAAAATATAGGTAGTTTTGCCTACAAGTTAGAGTTGCCACCAACAACAAAGATACATCTAATTTTTCATGTTTCTTGTTTGAAGAAGGTAATTGGGCATAATAACCCTATTCAAACAATATTACCAAAGCTCGATAAAGATGGAAGAATTGTATTGGAATGAAAGTGTATTCATCAAATGCACATAAAGAATTTAAGGACTAGAACACTCACTGAGTATCTCATCCAGTGTAAGAATTTTCCAGTTGAAGATGCCACATGGGAGGATAATGAGTTTATTCAAAAGAATCCACACTTGATTATAATTAAGGACAATTCTTCTCTGAAGAGGGGGGCATGCTACACCCTTAATAATAGTGTACAAAGAGTTATGGATAGTTAGATTCTGGCTATCTTAACTCTTAATTAAGTCATACTATTATTATTATATTGTTATTTAGTTAGCTAGGTCACCCTAAGGCTTATATAGGGCTATCTAAGTCAGCCTAGGTGATATCCGAGGCATAAATAAGGTATATATAGTAGGTAGTGAGTCTTATTTCATCATCATCTTACAAATTGTGTTCTCATTGTAGATATTTGGAGGTTTTCCGCCTTGAAGTGGCTTGTTATTTTTAGTTGTTATTAAGTATTTGCAGCATATATCCTATCATATTATTTTGTTGTGTGTTATCCTCGAATTCAGATGAGCTTAATTTGTGGGATAACCCCTATAAAACTTGTCCATTTCATAGCCCACACACTCAACATGCAAAATGAGGTGAATTGCATTGGTCCTCGTGCATGGTTCCCTAGCCTCAAAAAGTCATTTTGAGCATTACCCTTTATCAATTTGTCCAAATGCACCTTTTAGTGCAAGTTGTGAAAATTTAGTTTTGGGAGTTAGAAAATTTTTAACTCTTGCAAGAGTGCTAAATTTCAATGCCCATGCAAGACAATGCAAAAAATAAAAAGATTGCAAAGTCATTGAATTTCAGTGACCTTGGAAATTATTGATCAAGTTTCAAATTGCATAAGTGCTAAAATTTCCTACCTATACAACTCAGACTTCACAAGAGTTAGAAATTTTTTTACACTTGCAGGAATGTTGAATTTCAACGCCCTTACAAGTCAAAATATAGTGTCGAGGTTTTTCTCCTACATTGCAAATGCAGTGTTAGGGTTTTTCTCTTACATTGCAAATGTAGTGTTGGGGTTTTTCTCCTACATTGCAAATGCAGTGTCAAGGTTTTTCTCCTACATTGCAAATATAGTGTCGGGGAAATTTTGAGACATTGAATATTTTCCATTTTTATGCCTTAGCCATTTTCTTGCAAATGTAATGTCAAGGCTTTTCTCCTACATAGCAAATGTAGTGTCGAGGAAATTTTGAGACATTGCATATTTTCATATAGCGTTGGAGTTTTTCTCCACCTTTGCATCTCAAACCACTAAGTCACATGTAGTAGCTCAAAAATTTAGTGCCCTTGCACACCCAAGTGTCCTTCCTACATGCAGTAGCTCAAAAATTCAGCGCCTCTGCATCTAAAGTGAAATACCATATAATAGCTCAAAATTTCTCCACCTTTACATCCAACATGTAGTATCTCAAAAATTTTGAGCCATTACATCTGAAGTGTAATACCCCATGAAATAGCTTAGTTTTTCTCCACCTTTGCATTTGAATTGCTAAAACATATCTAGTCACTTAGAATTTTCCCACCAGTGCATAAAACCTTATTTTTTTCTCTACCACTAGAAAATATGAATTTTTTGCAGCTACTCTTGCATGCCATTTTGATATTTTGTGTCTAGATTCTTGAGTGATTTTGATTGATTTTTTGTTATTCCACAAATGTTTGATCCATCACCAAGCAAGAAAGTCATGAAAACAACTAGAAATTTCTTCCCACCAATTCAGTTTTCCAGGAATATACATCCATGGTTTAGAAGGAATTTGAAGATGAAGCTTTATCAATAGCTTTAGTGGACAAAATGATGGACATTCAACTGACTCTAGATAATTTGAAAGTTGTTCTTGAAAGGCACTGGAAAGCATGCAAGACAATCAAGGGCTCAATCACATAAGTTTTTTCCATCTCCAGACATACCACAGGTCCTAATGATAAAGAAGTTCAAGCAATCCTAAAGAAACATAACATGAAGACTTCTTGGAGAAGGATGGTGGAGAAAGTTGAACGTGCCTTTATTTCCACTTAGTTTATTTTTCATGGATTTTGTAATTAGTTATGTACAATTTACATGTCTTTTTCAAAATTATAATTACATGTAAAAAATAAAGAAGTCCCAAATCAAATTGGACTCTCCTATTTGGATAAGTCAAAGTAGTTATTTCTTTTCCTAGATTAACTCTAAACTCTCTCTATATATGAGGGAGTTATTTTGTATTATGTACCTTTTAATCTTATGCAATGAAGTGCTGCCCAAATTGTGACTCAGCTTTGAAACTTTGTTTTCCAAATTGCAAGATCAAATTTAGTTAATAAAAGGAGGTGAATTTTGATTTCAACCTTTGTTTTTGAATCAAGTTTGTATGAGTAGGAATGTTCTTATGTCGTTCTTTCTGATTTCTCTTATTCTTTCTTATGATTGGAAGGACATTCAATATAAAATATATAAACTTTGAGTTATATTGATTACTTGAAATTGTGTGATGTAAGTGTTTCTTAGTGAAATATTATCAATATTTTGAGCTTGGAGTTATTCAATTTTTGTGTGAATCTATTAGCGAAGTGGGTTGATAGACTTTGTGCTACAACATACATCATTCTTTACTTCAAAACTATAATGGAAGGCAACAAGAAGACTTTATGCTTTTGTGTGTCTTTTGGCTACTTATAATTTAGTTGTACAAGTACTCTTTGATTACTCTTACGTTTAATCAAGAATATTGGTGATTAGTACTTCAGTAGATATTTAGAGGTGTAGAGCATTGCAAAACATTACCGTGGAATACTATAAACATGTTTTCTAAAAGAAGAGAAAATGGTGAATGTAACACACCCCACATGGTTAAAGCTAGTGCAAATAATTTTAGCTTAGCGTAGTTTACTTTTGTTCCAATAAGAAGTAAGAAGTGAGTCTCCCCTTTCTGAGAGGAGAGAACATTCTCATCATAGTTGTGGTTGAAATCCCTATTTTGTAATTTCTAAAGAGATTACAAATATCACCCAATAGTTTTTTTGCAACTCCATTGGGGAAACGAGCATGCAACCAAAGCCTCACACTTTTGATTGAAGTAGACAAGTATTCCAATGTCTTATTGTAAGTTTGTGAATCTATTTTATTATTATTTTTTTTTTTGTTTGAAAGGCCACACTCTGGAATACTGAAGATAGACTCGTAGTCAAAGGGCGCAAGGTCAAGTTGATCCTTTTTTCGAGTTGTTGCAATGCCATAATATTATTCTTTCTTCTTTGTGGGAAAGGCCACCATTATAGTGTATAGGAAGTTATCCTCCTCAAAGAATTAGATCATCACTCCCAAGCAAAGCTTCTAATTTTTAGAGAGTTTTACCTACTATTATTCAAGGCACTATGGCATCTCAACCACCACCTAGCCATTGGGGCAACACCTTTGGTCCTTTAAATTTGATAGCTCCTTTACATGAACTTCCTCGCTTTTCATGCAAGAACATCCCCAAATTCTATGGTGATGGTAAGCAAAATCATGATGAACATATTACTACTTCTTATATTGTATGTGGTGTTCTTGGTGTTGAACATGAGGACGTTTTTGTAAGGTTGTTCATTGAGAATTTACAAGGAGTAGTAGCGAAATGGTTTTACACTCTTTCTCCTAGTACTGTTACAAATTGGGCTACTCTCCATACCAAATTTGAAGAACATTTCAAGCCTACAGAAGATGCACATGCCTTGTTGGCACAACTTACTACAATGAGAAAACAAGCAAACAAACCCATGTGTGATATTGTAGCAAAATTCAATAAGTTGGTAACAATAATTCCAACTGAGGGCAAGCCAATGCCTCATAATCTCAAATGTTTATTCATTAACACACAACTACCAGAGGAAAGTTTCTTGCTATGGAGGGTAGTTTCAGCTAATCCTGAAGTAGCTTAGCAGTTGGCTACTAGTTTTGAAGATGATTTTATTCTTGATGGTAAAATAAGAAAAGAACCAAATAGAAATAAAGGACAAGTTTCAACATCTTCATCTACAGACACAAGCACTGATCCTATGGTGCAAAAACTAGCAAATGAAGTGCTAGCATTGAAGAAACATGTTTCTCAAGGTTCATCTAATCCTCCATACAAGGACGTTCCAAGGAGAACCTATCCCAATTCTTCTAATTATTTTGGAAATCCTATGAGAAATCAAAATAGACTTCTTGCACTGCAAGGATGACTTGCTCTTGAAGCTCCACCCACAAATGTAGTAGTGGGTTACTACGAAGTTGATCAAGAGGATTATTCATAGTCAAAATATTTTGCTAAAGAAAATGTTGATCTATTCTAGGAGGAGGAAGTAGATCCAGTTGGAAACTCTAATATTGACTATTTACATGTTGAAAATGAATCTAATGAAGAGGATCTTGTGACTGATGCTTATGTTGTCTTTATGTGTTCACAAAAAAATCAACTTGATCAACCTTAAGCTGATGCAGTGAAAGAAAAGGATAGCTCTTGACCATTAGTGACTATTGCCAAAAGGGGAACTCCTTTTCTAGTACAACCGAAAGATACAACAACAACAAAGTAATTACCACTCATCCTCCTGTATCTTCTTCATTGCTTAAGGCCAATACTCCAATTCCAAAGACTAGTGTTCCATTTTCAAAACCTACCAATGAAATTACCCCGTCCTCTTTGCAAAGTTCTTTCCTAGCCTTTGATATAATTGACCATGCAAAGAAGACTATGATTTAGATGTCTGAGGCTGAATATTTAAAAGTTAATCCTAACCAATTTCATAGACTTGCTAAGTTTTTCAAAGACAAGGGAACCCATACAAGTCATCATTCCTCTCATATCATCCCAACTTTTTCTAAACCTATGCCTTCACATAACAACTTGGTTTATGTTATCCTTGAATTCAATGCGCTTAATTCAAGGGATAACACCTATAAAACTTGTTTGTTTTGTAGCCCAAGTACTCTAAGCACGTAAAATGAGGAAAATTGCATTAGTCCTCGTGTGTGGTCACCCATCCTCAAAAAGTCATTTTGAGCATTAACCTTTGTTAGTTTGTCAAAATTCACATTTTAAACCTGTGTTTTGTGAATTGTGGGAGTTAGGAAATGAATAATAAACACACAAAACCAATGAAATGTATTACATTAGAGAATTGAAGCACATAATTAATCAAATCAAAACAAAACAAATCTCTAAAATTGTTCCATTGTTTCCTATCTCCAAGGATTCCTAAAATCACACTAGTTCTCAACTTTGTCTTGCACTATGACTTCTAGAATGACAACCTAGAGAATGGATGTTGTAAAATGCAAGAATCCTAATTCCTACAAGATGTAATTGATTCTATGATGCTAATGAAGATGTGATAAAGATTTGCTGCTAAATGATATGGTGCAAATGTTGTACAAAAACTGCTATGATAATGGAAATGCAACTACAAACTAAACCATGATTATGCTAATTAATTCTAAGTGCCAGATTGCTCTAAATGCTAAATGCTCTCATAGAATTTATGCAAAGTAAGTTTTCTCAAGATGGGATTCCAAATGATGTAAAATGGTGTTGTATTTATAAGATTTCCAAGGCATATTGTGATGTGGCAAGATTCAATGGATAGAATATTCTGAAGACAATGGAATCAGATGTCAATATTCTACTCCAAGAATACCACAACAAAATGGTATGGTAGAGCGAAGAAAATGGATTGTGAAGGAGATGGCTAGAGCCATTTTGAATGAGGAAAACTTAATGAATTCATTTAGGAAAGAAGCAGTACAGATTTTTGTATACATTCAGAACTGAGCTCTTGTTATATTTAACCATGTTAGAAACCCCTATGAATTATGGTTTGGTAGGCCTGCATCATTCAAGCACTTCAAACTATTTGGTAGTAAGTTCTATATCAAAAGAGATGTAAAGGATTTAAGAAGTTTTGAGTCAAGATGTGATGAAGGGATATTTTTGGGGTATTAATCTCAAAGAAAGGCCTATAAATGCTATAATAAGAGGGTGCATAAAATTGTAGAAAGTGTACATGTCAAAGTTGATGAAAGTAAAAATCAGAGTCAACCCAACCAAAACAATCTACAATGTGGGTTAGATGAGGATGACATAGGTGCACAAGTTGAAGAAGAACAAGAACAAGAGGAAGAAGAGAATGAGCAGGAAGTTAACTGGGCACCTAAAAAATATGTTCAAAAAGATCATCCGGTAGATTAGATTATTGGTGACAAGAATGATGGTGTGCATACAAGAAGAAGACTTGCAAAGAACAAATAACAAGTGAAATTTGTGCTCCTATCTCAGATTGAACCAAATAACTTTTATGAATCCAACAAAGATGAGAATTGGATAGAAGCCATGGAAGAGGAGTTAAACTTGATTGAAAAGAACAAAATATGGGAACTGGTTCCTAGGCCCTTAAACAAGAATGTAATTGGCACTAAATGATTGTTTAGAAACAAACTAAATGAAGATGGAATGGTAGTGAGAAACAAAGTGAGACTGGTGTGCAAAGGATATGCATAAGTAGAAGGGATTGATATTGAGGAATTTTTTTCCCCTATTTCAAGATTAGAAGCAATAAGAATGTTTCTGGCATTATCAATCTTCAAAGGCTTCAAGGTATATGAAATGGATGTCAATTCTGCATTCTTAAATGGAAACCTAGAAGAGGAGGTATACATTGAGCAACCGAAAGCTTTTCAGCTATCAGAGAATAATGATTATGTTTGTAGATTGAAAAAGGAATTGTATGGTTTAAAGAAAGCACCAAGGGCTTGGTACTCAAGGTTGGATTAGTATCTATAACAACAAGGATTCAAGAAGGGTTGTGTTGATAACAATCTATATCTCAAATATGAAGGTATGCATATGATCATTGTTGTAGTGTATGTAGATGAAATTATATTTGGTGGTAGTAGTGATGGAATTGTTGGAAAATGTGCCTCAATCTCACAGGCTAAAACCTCTGAGAAAGCATAGTAGCTGTGACATTCATGTTGTCTGGCTGACTGGCAGTTTAGTAACCTTGTGTTTTTCTCATGTCGCTGAGACTTTTCTTTTGTCTTGCCGACTGATGATGTCACTGTGACTTGTGGCCTTCGTTGTAACCTTCTATCGAGTGGAGACCTCTGGCTGACGATTTGGTCTAGCAGATGTCGGGGAGACTCATGGTGACTGGATCATCGGGGTAACTCATATGTGTTAGAATGATGTCTCAATGAAGATAAGAAGTCTTTCCGATATCGGCATGACCTTTGGTTTGTCTGGCTGATGTGGAAATCGACATGACTTGCTCCTATCGGCATGTAGTCTTGGAAACCGGGAGATGTCTCGGTGAATGGAGTCATCGGTATGACTTGAAGGCTTCGCTATAAAGTCTTGGTGATGGGAATTTGTCTCACCGACGGTGTGGGATGTGTTTGGCATGACTCCTAGCGAAAGATAGGCTCGGGGTAACTTGGAGACTTCGGCGTGAGGTCTTGGTGATAGGTGTTGGTCTTGCCGAATGGTGAGTGTAGCACTCAGGGTGACTTAATACCTCAGTATAAGGTCTTGGCGAAGACGATAAGTCTTGCTAAATCTTTGATGCTTCGGTATGACATGTTCGCTCGGTGTGATGTCTCGGCGAAAGACGAATGTCTTGTCGACTGTCAAGCACTGTGGTGTAACTTGAAGACATCGGTATGATGTCTTGGCGAAGAGTGATTATCTTTCCGATGGGAAACTTGATGTTAGTATGACTCTTGGTGATTGCTCAAGTGTTTGGTATAACATGAAGTGCTCGGTGTGATGTCTTGGTGAAAGACGACTGTCTCACCGAATGGAGTACTCATGTCGGCATGACTTGAAGACTTCGGTATGAAGTCTTGGTGAATTGCGGGTCTCTTGCTAATGGAAAAGATAGCATCAATATAACCTTTGAACTTCAGTATGACATCTCATCGAATGGCGATTGTCTCGCTAATGAGAATGCTGAGGTCGATATGACTTGAAATCGTCGGTGTAATGTCTGGGCGAAGAGCGATAGTCTTGCCGACTAATGAAATCTTCGGAATACCTTGTGATCTTCAATGTGAGGTCTTGGCGACATGGTGAAGTCTTAGCGATAGCTCTCTTGACTTGATTTAACCTCTTGCCGATGGAGATGACTCTTGGCGACAATGTGTAAACAGGTCTTGTGGCATCGGGGAGACACTTCTAGTGTCTCATCGACATGTGACACAAAGTTGATCACTATTGACGAGGTGAAGTCTGTCCTACGTGGTACAACTTGGACCAATCAGAAGAAGTGAAATTCAAATGGTTGGCGGTTGGATTTTTTGTAGCAGTTGGAACTAAACGGTCTGCAAGGAAAAATCTACACCAAAATGGAATGACGATAAGGATGTTGAGTTGGAGATTGCTTTTGTGTGGTCTTGAACCGATTCACAAAGAGCCTATTAAGAACAAATGCATATATGTAGGCATTGGACGTTTTGGATAAACGAAAGAAGAAGCTGACGAGCTGATAAGTGAAGGAGCTGAAGAGCCGAGAGCTAGAGAGAGAATGATAGAGTGAGGACCGAGTGGCTGGCTGAAAGGCTGAAGCCATGAGGTTGAAGTAGAGGATTGAGAGGTAGAGTTGAGCTGCAGGAACCTCTCGTGATCATGATTGCTTTGAGTGATCTCTCAAGGATTGTTTGCTACCACTTGTATCCAGATGAACAAGATGTAATCACTGAAAAGGCTAAGAGCCTAAAACTATATTGTAACTTTTTGTTGCTGAATAATACAATTGCTCAAACTTTGGAGAGTGGGGTTTTTTACCCGAAAGGGTTTTCCCCACATAAAATCTTTGTGTTTTGTTTTTTGTAGTATCTTTCATCTGTGTTGTTGCTTGCTGTTGAATTCACATATGTTTTTCTCAAAAGGATCAATGTGGGAAATAACTGTGTTTGTTTCTACTTTAGGACATAGTTGAATGTGTCTTTGAGGTAACCTAATCGAAATGAAAGTTACTGAAGGCACTACTGTATGGATTTTTCACTAGATACGCTCCCAAGATTTCCTTACAAGTGGTATCAAAGCCATCTTTTGGTTGTTGGTTCTGGATGTTTCACCTGTGATGATTTCTTAGCTTGAATAGGCTGGAGGAAATCTGGAGGAATGAATTGATGGATTGATCCTTTGATGAGTGGAAGCCTTGTGGTATTCTGAGACAACATGCAGCTTGAAGGATGGTCAAGATGGATAAGGGAGTTGACCTTGGATCTGTATCTCCTGGCTGGTAGAGGGTTAACCTTGGAGTATGAGGTGGATTTTCTTACTCTGTGGATGTGCATCAATAAAGCTTTCATATTGGTGTCTGTGTGATAGACTCCTAGGTGATATGGAGAAGCCTAGATTGTTTCTCAATCATGGAAGAGAGTGCTTATGCTAGGTGGTGGTTCCTGGTGTTGGAAGGCACTATTTCCTATTAACCTCGAATGCTTGAAGGCTATGGAGTTAATCATTAGATGATTTGCAAGCTTCTGAAATAGCCTTTCTCTCTTTCTCAGATGCATGTACATGGTGGTGGTTTAGATTTGGCCTGAAAGGGGCCTAGATTTTTTTGAACTTTTGTTTCATTTTTAAGGGTGCTTTGTACTTGCATGGCTCTATGGTTTTGTAGGTTTTACATGGTTAAGAAAAACTTGTGACCATGTGGAGTTTTTGTTAAGCTATTGTCTAGACATTAGCCTTTTGGGGTGTTGCTGGATGAGATAGTTGTAGGTCTGCATGCATGCTTGGTGCATGGTTTTAGGAGGTGTGTTTTCTTCTCTACATGGGAGTGTTGGTACGCAATTTATCACTCAACATTTTTGTGGTGGGTTCCTTGATTATGGTGCTGGTTGTGGACATGTTTGGCAAGTCAGATCTGGTGTGATCTGGTGTTTAAGTCATGTTGTCTATGTGGTTATTCTCTTTCTCAGTGTTGCAGTTTCCAATGTAATGATGGGTTTGCACGTTTCTATTGATTGGATCTATGGGCTATGCAATGTTGTGGGCTATCTTTACCTACATGTTTGCTATGGGACAACTCGAAAGTGGACTATCTATATCCATGAGGTTGATTCATTGTTGGTACAAACTTGTTAGCTCGCCTTGTCTGTTGGTCACTTGTGCATTGGTGTGATTGTTTTGAGATGAGAGGATGGATATTCTAGAGTACCTGAATAGTTGGTTAAGGGAACCTATAGCTGGTGGTCATGATGCTTGGAGAGCTCAGGTGTCATGTTTTAGTGGGAGCTCTAGCAGTGACTATTGATTCATCACATGGTGGTGAATGGTCTTCTTTAGTGTTGCAGAAGGGTTCTTGTGCTTCTGCATGAACATTATTTGAAGATGTGCAACATCTTGGAACCATGGAAGATGCTTGGAGTCTTTGGCTAAGGTGTTGGTGGTGCTTGACAGGTGATGTTGTTTTTGAGTTTATTTGCTTTATGTCATGGTATACTCTTGCTTGTACATTGGAGTCTTGGCATTGTGCATTGTACTTGAGACAATGGTGAGGTCACTTGAAGCATGGTATCTCCTATGGGGATGTGTAGATCATGATGTCATGATAAGTTCCTGACTCAGATGATTGGAACTTTGACAGTGGTATGGTAATTCTTTGTGTATTGGGTGCTTTTGATTACTTGCTTGATACTTCGTGATAGTCCAGTAATGCAATTGAAGTTTAGCATGAGATGATCGGTTGCTAGTACTCATGGATACATGAAGAATAAGGTGAGGTTGTTTTTCTCTTATGGGAGATGTGTTGCTACTTGTTACTCTTGTTAATGTTGTTCAGCAGAAAGTTAAAGAAGCCTTCACCTTGGTTGAACATGAGTTCAATAAGAGACCTACGAGGAGACTGCTCTTGGATTAGTCATGATGACTTGCATATCTTGAAAGGAGTATTGTCGTTCCCACTCTTGGTCTACTCAACAGTTTATCTAAAAGGTATTTCGCCCATTATATTTTTCAGATGTGTTTTATTAAGTTTACTTTCATGATATGGATCTTGAATTATTGTTTAATGATTCTAGAAGATTCATAGTGGAAGTTGTACAGTTTCTTTTATCTTCTTGTTACTAATGAGAATTGGTAGGAGATGATGTATGGGATGATTTCCTAAAATGGGAAATGAACTAGTTTGATCTTCTTTAAGATGCTTACATCCATATTGGTTTTAAAGATGGGTTGATCTTGGTGATTGAATGGATGAATGTTGTTAAGGCTTTCTTTTGGGATATGAAGAAGATCATTCTTGACACAGCTAGCTATTAGAAGTGTATGTAGGAGGATGTTCTATAGGTAGATGATGTGAAAAGTTTCTCTCTAAGGCCATGAAGGTTTGTGGTAAGGGAAATGTTTCTTGTGGTAGGTTGTTGCAGGTTGTGCATATCATTGTGGATTTTTCCTTGGTACTACATGGTTACATTTTCTATGTGCTGGTATTGGTAGACTTGTGATGCCTTTGATCTTTCAGATCTGGATTACTCAGGCAGTGGGAGTTTCTATATGTGTCTTGTCTTCTTCGACTGGTTGAAACTGGAGCTTGTATTTGCTGTTGTTGAGATAGTTCTGGTTCGACATGAGTTTACTAATGGTGATTCCTATTGAGGTATGAAAGATTGGATGGTATAGCATGAGTTGTGGGTGCTATTTTTCAGTCATGTGGTTTATCAGTTGGATGGGAGCAGTCAGTCTAATTGTTGTTCTAATTGATGTTTAGTATCTTATTTCTGGAGGATGACTTCATGGTTGTGTTCCTTTTGAGGCTTTGAAATTGATATTGCTTTTGTATAGCGTTTGAGCATAGTGAAGTGGTAACAATATCTTGTTGAAGATGTCATTGTGATCTTTTGCTTATGTTCGTTGGAATGGTGCTTATTCACCTTGGCGATGTATTTTTCTTCCACACGTGGAAGATGACAGGATTGTTGCCTCGATGGTGGACATCTTGGATGTTGGAGCTGATTTCTTGATGGAGCATGAGAGCATGTTTGAGGTCTATGTGTTTTCCTAGAAGGCTGTGATTGTTTGCATTTTGGTTGCTTCATTGGACAGTGGTTTGTAGTTGGATGCCTAGTCTTGGTTGCATATTGTCTAGTGGACTGTTATCTATTAAATCATGTTGATTGGGTGTCTTGAGTATTGCGGGGTTTGAACTAGTGGAGCTAGTGTGATCTTAGTTCCTGGTTGCTTTGAAGGTGCCTGTGTGATCTTCTTCAAGTGGGAGATTTTTGGAAAATGTGCCTCAATATCACAGGCTGAAACCTTTGAGAAAGCATGGTTGCTGTGACATTCATGTTGTCTAGCCAACTGGTAGTTTAGTAACCTTGAATTTTTCTCATGTCGCTGAGACTTTGCTTCTGTCTTGCCGACTGATGATGTTGCTGTGACTTGTGGCCTTCACTGTAACCTTCTGTCGAGTGGAGACCTCTGGCCAACGGTTTGGTCTAGCGGATGTCGGGGAGACTCATGGCAATTAGATCATCGGGGTAAATCATAGGTGTCGGAATGATGTCTCAGCGATGATAGGAAGTCTTGCCGATATCGGCATGACCTTTGGTTTTTCTGGCCGATGTGGAAATTAGCATGATTTGCTCCTATCAGAATGTAGTCTTGGTGACTGGGAGATGTCTCGACAAATGGAGTCATCGATATGACTTGAAGGATTCACTATAAAGTCTTGGCGATGGGCATTTGTCTCACCGACAGTGTGGGATGTGTTCGGCATGACTCCTGGCGAAAGATAGACTCAGGGTAACCTAGAGACTTCATCGTGAAGTCTTGGCAATAGGTGTTGGTCTTTCCAACTAGTGAGTACAGCGCTTGGGGTGACTTAAGACCTTGTTATAAGGTCTTGGTGAAGACGATAAGTCTCGCCGACTCTTCGATGCTTCGGTATGATATGTTCACTCGGTGTGATGTCTTGGCGAAAGACAAATGTCTTTAAGACTGTCGAGCACTAAGATTTAACTTGAAGACATCAGTATGATGTCTTGGCGAAGAGTGATTGTCTTGCTGATGGGAAACTTGATGTCGGTATGACTCTTGGCGATTGCTCAAGTGTTCAGTATAACATGAAGCACTCGGTGTGATGTCTTGGCAAAAGACAATTGTCTCACCGAATGGAATACTCATGTCGCCATGACTTGAAGACTTCGGTATGAAGTCTTGGCGAATTGCGGGTGTCTTGCTGATGGAAAAGCTAGCATCGATATGACCTTTGAACTTCGGTATGATGTCTCATCGAATGGAAATTATCTCGCCGATGAGAATGCTGAGGTCGATATGACTTGGAGTCATTGGTGTAATGTCTGGGCAAAGAGCGATAGTCTTTTCGACTAATGAACTCTTCGGAATACCTTGTGATCTTTGATGTGAGGTCTTGGCGACATGGCGAAGTCTTAGCGACAGCTCTCTGGACTTGATTGTAACCTCTTGCCGATGGAGACGACTCTTGGTGAAAATGTGTAAATGGGTCTTGTGGCATTGAGGAGACACTTCTAGTGTTTCACCGACATGCGACACAAAGTTGATCGCTATTGACTGGGTGAAGTCTTTCCTACGTGGTATGACTTGGACCAATAAGAGGAAGTAAAATTCAAACGGTTGGCAGTTGGATTTTTTTGTAGTAGTTGGAACTGAATGATTTGCAAGGAAAAATCTACACTAGAATGGAATGAGGATAAGGATGCTGAGTTGGAGATTGCTTTTGTGTGATCTTGAACTGATTCACAGAGAGCCTATTGAGAATGAATGCATATATGTATGCATTGGATGTTCTAGATAAACGAAAGAAGAAGTTGACGGGCTGATAAGTGAAGGAGCTGAAGAGCCAAGAGCTAGAGAGAGAATGATAGAGTGAGGACCGAGTGGTTGGCCAAAAGGCCGAAGCCATGAGGTCGAAGCAGAGGATTGAGAGGCAGAGTTAAGCTGTAGGAACCTCTCATGATCATGATTGATTTGAGTGATCTCTCAGGGATTGTTTGCTACCATTTGTATCCAGATGAACAAGATGTAATCTCTGAAAAGGTTAAGAGCCTAAAACTGTATTGTAACTTTTTGTTGCTGAATAATACAATGGCTCAAACTTTGGAGAGTGGGGTTTTTTACCCGAAAGTGTTTTCTCCACGTAAAATCTTTGTGTTCTATTTTCTGTAGTATCTTTCATCTGTGTTGTTGCTTGCTATTGAATTCACATATGTTTTTCTCAGAAGGATCAATGTGGGAAATAACTGTGTCTATTTCTACTTTAGGACATAGTTGAACGTGTCTTTGAGGTAACCTAATCAAAATGAAAGTTACCGAAGGCACTATTGTATGGAGTTTTCACTAGATACGCTCCCAAGATTTCCTTAGAGGAATGTGCAAAATATTTGCTACAACCATGCAATATGAGTTTGAAATATCAATGATTGGAGAACAAAGTTTCTTTCTTGGTTTGCAAATCACATAAGATGATAAAGTTATATTTCTATCCCAAACCAAGTATGCAAAAGAAATGTTTAAGAAGTTTGGCATGGAGGACTGTAAATGGGTTAGTACACCCATGATTACAGTCTACGAATTGAGCAAATATGATGAGTCACCAAATGCAAATTGGACCACTTACAGGTCTATGATTGGAAGTCTACTATATTTAACTACATCTAGACCTGATATAATGCAAGTGGATTGTATGGTAGCAAGGTTTCAAGTAGAACCTAAGGAATCCCATGTCAATGTAGTCAAGAGAATCTTTAGATACATCAAAATTACCATTGACTATGGCTTATGGTATCCCAAAATCAAAAAATTCAAATTTATAGCATATACAAATGTAGATTGGGTAGGAAGTATGGATGACCGAAAGAGTACAAGTGGAGGAGCTTTCATTTTAGGAAACAAGCTAATATCTTGGATGAGTAAGAAGCAAGAATCTATCACCCTTTCTATTGTAGAAGAAAAATATGTTGCTGCAACTACATGTTGTACTCAACTCTTATGGATGAAGTTGACATTAAATGACCTCAAAGTAGAATATAATGAGCCTATCTCCATTCTTTGTGATAATTCAAGTGCCATCAATATCTCAAAGAATCTGGTAATGCACTCCAAAACCAAGAATATCTCAATCAAGTATCACTTCATTAGAGAAAAGGTTGCAGTAAAGGAAGTCAATAGGGAGTTTGTTCCAAAGAAGGAACAAGTGGCTGATATATTTACTAAGCCTCTTCCCACCGAATGGTTTGAATATTTGAGGGAGAAACTAGGAGTGGTTTCTTCCACTTCATTTCACTAAACTCTAAGTGATAGGGCATGCGTCTAGGGGGAGTTTCATTCATCATGTATTTGACCTTGGTTACAGACTATGTGATCGTCATGTAAAATCGAAGTGATTCAAGAACATCCAGAGCGATCTCACCAACAAAAGATTCCCTATTGTTCCATACCAGGTTCTAGAAGTGGTTTCTATCAGAGGGGAGTAGCTAGACATTACTAACATGGTTTCTGGATCAAGAGAAACAAGTGAAAATATGTGCCCCTTCTCATTGATGTCAAAGGGGGAGAGACATCATGTGAAAAACTCAAGGGGAGAGAGAGTGCATAAAATATTGTGTAAAATTTTAAATCTAATAAAAAGGGAAAAGTGAGTGCAAGAAATGTTGTGTAGGATTTCTAATCTAAGAAAAAAAAGGGGAGAACACATCATGTGAAAGAAATAATATTGCAAGGAAAATAGAGTGCAGGAAATGTTGTGTAGGATGTCTTATCATAAAAAATAAAGGAGAATGATGGAATGGAATGGAGGCTATTTTTCATAGTTTTTCACATCAAGTGTTGCCATTAATGACAAAGGGGGAGATTGTTGCAAATTTGTGTCTAAACAGTGTTGTCATTGATTTTAACATACCTATGTTGTTATCAATGTCAAATGTTCTCTGGTATATTCTTTGGTAATTTCTCTGCATTTATTCTATGTTGATCTTATGCTAGTGTGGATTTGAGGTGTTGATTAAGGACACCATTGGGTGATATATCCTAGATTACAACTATTGGCTTGATGAAGAGTGTAAGTTGTGATCATCAGTTTGTGAAATGGACTGACATTGTTGGTTATTTATGGTCAAGGAGAAAGGTATCTGCTCCACATTCCTTCACTAGTTTGGCTCAGGTCTTGTGGATCTAGAAGAAGATTTAAAATGATGTTACTTGTGTCTCTTCATATGGGTACGTGATTTGGTGCTTTGATATAATGATTTGAATGAGCCTTTGGTAAGAATGACCTAGTAACTTGGTTCGGTATGAATGACCCCGAAAGTTACTTAGAGGCATGCCTGAAGATGGTATGTTCCAAGTTGGAGAATCCGATATGAAGAGTTGAGTGGGTCATATTCACCATAGTGAGAACTACTTCATCTAAAAATTTGGTGGTGTCAGAGAGGATGTATTCTACTTTGCACTCCTTTGCACTTAAGTCTTTTGGTTTGTGGTTCTAGAATTAGATGTTCAATGATGAGATGACTATGAAGAAATCATTTTCGACTTGAAGGTAGTACTAGATGTGGAATCTGGTAAAGTGCATGAGAGAGAAATATTTGGGTTAACAAAGACCAATGACCAGTGTTCAAACTTGAAGACTTATAATGGTCTGGTTTGGGTAAACAGGGCTTCAAGGTGGTGGTCAACATGTGAACAAAATCAAATCACCCAACCACCTAACATGTGAGTATTTAGTGAGGAGGGTGCTAAAAAGGTGACTTGATTGATCAAGAACAAATCTGATCAAATGAACAAAAGAAGAAATTAAATGCATATCATATTTTGAGATAAAAAAAGATAGCTAAATTTGGTAATTTCTTGATAACGAGGTTGATTAGTGTGCAACCTGATATGAGGTATGAAAAATATAATTGGATATCATCATTAATGGACATAACTATATGTGGGCGGCTCGATGATCTGACATTTCATTGATGTTGCATGCAAGTGAAAATTCCTAACTGAGGGTTTTGAGCTATATGAAATATGCGATGGAAGAGAAAAGTTTAAAATGTGTGTAGAGGGTGTGTGCTCAAATGTAGAGGAGAAAGAGAACTATAACAAAGTAGGAGTATCATTAAAACACAAGAATCTGATTACAATAGTGTGAGAGGGAATAAAGAGAGAAGTATGATGTGTTGAATCGATGCATTATAGGTTGTGTTTAACCATGTTATGCATAGTTAATTGAAAACCTTGTAAGAGGTAGTAGCCTCCATTTTTCACTAAGTTGTAGCTTATAATAGGGTGTAGTAACATCCTTGAAGTTGTGGCTTCTAAATAGGGAGTTGCTTCCTTGGGTTGCATCCCTAAAAACATTGTAACTGAACTTTCATGCTTGTGAGGCTGGATTAAGACAGTAGATCATAGCAACATTTCTCACTGTGGTTTTTCCACGAACACACTATTATGAGTTGTTCTCTCTTGTTCTTGTGTTATATATTAGTATTCTTAGTCTATACATTTGTTATTAAGGTTGAATCTGCAAAAAAAATTTAAGAACTAAAAGTTTTAATATCTATTTATTCACCCCCCTCTTAGTAGATCATTGTGTTCTAAGAGTGGCCTGTTTGAAAAAATGGGTCCAATAAATGGGTTCTCCCAGTGATGTAAATCATTGAGAGGCCCCATTTCTTGAACCCATTTTTTCAAACATGCCAAGTTAGGTTGCCAATTTCATCGAATTGGAAAGCTAGTAGGTGCACTAGCTTGCTAATTCAGTGAAATTTGCAATGTAGTGGCTTGTTTGAAAAAATGGGTCCAAGAAATGGGGTCTTCTAGTGATGTAAACTCTCTACCCAAGTAAAATATCTACCCTAATGCCTCAACCCTCAACCCTTAATCCCTCAAAACTTAAACCCTCAACCCTCAACCCTCAACCCTCAACCCTCAACCCTTAAACCCTAATCCCTCAACTCCTATACCCTCTACCCTATACATTAGACCCTGAACCCTATACCCTCAATCCTCTACCATCAACCTTAAACCCTCAACCCTTAAATCCTCTACACTCTAACCTATACATTAAACCCTCAACCCTCAAACCTATACAATGGACCCTCAACCCTAATCCATCAAACCTATACCCTCATCCCTCTACCCTCAACCTTAAACCCTAAACCCTCAACCATTAAACCCTAAACCCTTAAACCCTCTACCCTATAAATTAAACCCTTAATTCTCAACCCTCATCCCCTAATTCCTCAACCTTCAACCCTTAAACCCTTAACCCTTAACCCCTATACACTATACC
>VDFB02169043.1:67943-101058 GCA_007258455.2 Sequoia sempervirens
AAATTTGCGCAATTGTTCATCAACTGTCCTTTGATCTAAGTCGTTACCCACCATCCCGTGATGGTGCTTTAGTTGATTTCGAAATCACAGGTGGGTGCCATGTGGACTATACAAGGTGGGGCCCGAGGAAATTTTTGTGAGATATATATTTTAAATGTTTTCATTGCTTCCAAAGCAAAACATTTAAAATGAAATATTGTTGACAAGATGCGGGGGAAATTCATTAAAAATGAGCAAAAGCAGAGAAAATAGGGCAACTAGTGATTTTAATGGTATATTAAAAAAAAATCATATTTTGATAGTTGAATACATTCAAAATATTTCTAATATATTGTTTAATTTTTTAAATTTTTTTTTAAAATATATTTTTATTTATTTTTAAATATATTATACATACAAAATTACATAATCAATAATAGATAATAGATTTTGGTGAATATATGTAGGTATGTTAATATATGCTTGAAAAACTAATGGTACAATTAAAAAACTTACTAACATCATTAAGGGTAAGTTTATAATTATAAAAAATTTAACATTAAATTATTTAACATTTGAAATAGAAATTTAAATATTATATTATAATAGTTTATAATTTACTTATATAGTATTTTGGATAATAGAAACAATTTTGATTGATTTAATATTTTCTAAGTTCATTATTGAATTTAAATCTTATAAATATAATTTATATATCTTTAATCAATATTATAATTTAAAATAATAATGAATATTGAACATCTTAGATTTTAATTATAACTTAAATATTAAAAATTTAATGTATAAGTTTATAAAATATAATATATATTTTTAAATAAAGATTTAAAGATTATTATATATATGTATGTTAAAGATCCATAGAATTATCTTTTTAACTATGAAATTAATATGATTAATTTCATTTTATAATTGTCTTATCTTATCTTTTTTAACAATTTTTGGTATCCTGCATGTTTGTTTTCTATAAGTATCATGATGTATACTCTTTATATTGAAGGTAGTGTTTTCTCATGGAGCTTAATAAGTTTTAATAATTTTTAGTCATTTTAAATATATATTTTTTTTAATAAAGATAGGTATATTTAGACTTTTGATGGCTTATGTACAATTATGCATATTCTTTTATTTATTATATTTTTTGCAATATCATGGTATTCTTGATTAATCACATTATTTGTTTGTCATTTTTATTTGTTTTGTTGAAAAATATTTTACCTTTACTTTACATCTATGATAATTTTAAAATTATCAAATTTAAAAATTATAAATAAAAACTTATTTTTATTAATCTCTTGAAGTACGTAGGTCCTAATCTTTTGTAGATTAATAACTATCTAAATAGCTATTTCTTTCATTTATTTCTATAAATGTGTCTCATGTCTCTATTGAAATTTATGAGATGTGTATGTAATTCTTAGCACAACACTCTTAGATATTAGGATTTATTTTCCCTCTATATCTATTTTCTTATTGTTCCTATTGGTGGCTAATTAAATCTTCATTGAAAACCTACAAAGAGCTTGGGTCCTTCAATCTCAAAGCTTGTCTAATTTCTTGATGAGAATCATTCACATTGATTCCCAATATTGTGCTCCTTGCATGATACATTTATAAAATGCACTTGATAATTTATTATGTGGTTGAAATATTAGAGTAACAAAAAATGGTTCTTTTCATTTTTGGCACATGATTTGCCATTTCTACTATGTTAAATTTTTATTTTCACTTTTATTTTCATGGTTTTGATATTGTCAAATTTTCATACATTCCTTAGTCTTTTTAAAAAAATAAATGAAGGTTCTATTAGTATCCCCAATCTTGCTAAAAATCATGTATAGAGAGAGTACAATATATAAACAATTAATTATAGAGTATAACAACAAAATGAATTTAAAAACTACTACATAGAAACAAGGTTTAGAATAATTCAAAATAGAGATACCATTCTCCTACAAATACTATGTATAGAAACCCTATGTAGCCACACTTTCACCCTCAAAATCAAGAGAATAAATTCTCATACATTGTTTCTATAATGAATTTAGAGAATAAATTATAAGATTTAAATTCAATAATGAATTTAGAAAATATTAAATCAATCAAAATTGTTTCTATTATCAAAAATACTATATAAGTAAATCTTAAGCCCAATCTTAAGCCTGGCGGCCAGCCTAAGTTAACACTTATCCTAGGTGAACCTTAACGGTTGGCCCAAACCACAACCTTGGCCTAACCTCAATTGAACCCTAACCCTAATTAAACTCTAGCCCTAATTGAAATCTAAACCTAATTAAACTCTAGCACTAATTGAACCCCAACCCTAACCCTATTTTTTCCTAACCCTAGTATCTCACAAATATAGGATCAAGACCTTGCCAACTCTGGTAAACCTTATTGGATAGTGATAAAAGGGTGGGTGCATGGAGATGGGTAGAAAATTTGTGGCCACTTTCAAAAAAAGTTTCTATCCATTCCATTCTGTCCAGCTCCTTCCATTATTCTTCCATTCATTTCCTGTCCATCTACTCCCTTCCACATTCCATTATCTCCACTTCCCTCCACTCTCTTCCTCCACCTCCACCCTCCTCCAACTCTCTCCTACTCTCCCACACTCTCCACTCTCCACTCTCCACTATCCCTTTGTCTCCACCCTCTCCTAGCCTCTCCACTCTTTCCCACTCTCACATCTCTCACTTTCTTTCTCCTACTCTCCTTCCTCTCCATTCTCCATTCTTCCATTGTTTCCTCATTATTTGTCTTCCTCCACTCCTCCTCTCCCTATCCACCCTCCACATCCCTCCACTCTCCACCCTCCACCCCAGCCTATCCTCTCCTCCACCCTCCCATTATCTCCCAGCTATCTCAAGTAAATCTTCCACCTCTGTCCTTATCTCACCCACTTCCTTCCTTCCTCCACCCTCCACCCTCCCATTCCTCCTTATCCGGCCCTCCCTCCTCCATTTCCTCCACCCTCCCTCTCCCCTTCCCCTTCCACTCCTATCCATTCCTCCCTTCCTCCCTCCTCCCTCTTCCTCCGTTCTCCACTCATTCAAGGCCGGATCTGCATTTTATTTCTCAAACCTTCCATTCCTCCACCCTCCACTCCACCCTCCACTCCATCCACCCTCCACCACCCTCCACCCTCCCTTCCACTCTCCTTCTCCACCCTCCACCCTCCTATCCTTCCTCCTCACCCTCCACCTATCCCCTAATCCGACCCCTCCACCTGACCCTATCACCATTTCCTGCTCCTTCCTCCACCCTCCTCCTCCTTCCTCCACCCTCCTTCCTCCCATTCCACCCTCCCCTCCTCCCTCTCCACTCCCACATCTTTCACCCATCTCAGATCCATCTCGCCCTGTCCCATGCTCTCCCTCCATTCTCCACTCTCCCCACTATCCCCTCCCTCTCCACCTGCCCTCCCCACTCTCTCACTCCCTATCTCCCACTCTGCCACACTCTCTTCCTCCCTCTCTCTCTCACTCTCTCTTAGCTTTCCAACGATATAATTATTTTCACTTTCTGACAATGTTAGGGCTTTCATCCATAATTTCTTTTGTTTGTATGTCTATTTTTTTATCAAAAAGCAATTTTGGTTTTTTTTGTTATAAATTAAGCATTCATATAAATTTCAAATAAATTACATTTTTAGAAACTAGACTCCATTCTACAAATTTAAAAAATAAAAATTTAAAAAAATCTATTACTTTCCAAAATTTGTAGGGGGAGCACGGCCAAAATTCTACTTTTTACGAAGTGCCCACTTAGAAAATTAGTAAAAAATAAAATATTCATTAAAAAATTATTAAAAAAATTGTGCATCAACTAGATATTGTTAGCTAACTTCTGACTGTACTGATTTTAAAAATACTAAAAAAAAAATCACGATGCTCAAGTCGTACAAGAGTTGCTATGTTATGTTTTTCTAACAAAAACAACACCAATTTTTGTACATCCCTCTATTGAACACCTTAATCTCAACCATTTTAAAAATAAATTAGTAGTTTAGAAAGTAGACTCAGAGCACTTCGATCCTTGTTTTTGTTCCATCTCAAAATTTTGAGTGTAACTATCCTCAATTTCATGTCCAAGGTCAGTATTTCCTGATTTCAGGAAAAAAAAAGTGGCCACTTAAGCCCCCTTTTTGGGAACCATCTTGGTGCACTTACCCAAAATCTACCTTATCTTTCATTAAGGTAGAAAAAATTTGTTATACAACATGCCCCTTGAAAATTGGAGATAGGCACTACAAAAAGAAGGTAAACACTAATGAAAATGGTCAATGGTATTGTGGAAGATGTGATAAAACTTTCCCTAAATTTGATTATAAATATATACTTCAATGCAAAGTGCAAGACCATACTTCATTCACTTGGATTACAACTTTTGAAGAAGTGGCAGAAGAAATTATGGGTGTAACAACAAAAGATTGAACATTTTGAAGCATTAAAAACAAGATGATGTTAAGTTTTCACACATTATACAAAAGGTCCTTTTCAACATATACATATTTAAACTTCAAGTGAAAAAAGAGACTTATAAACTTGAACAAAGGATTAAATGCACAGTCATAAAAACAACAAAGTTTGATTATTCATTTGAGAGAAAAACTTTATTAGACTCAATTGCAAAGCTATAGGTTTCATAACATTCAAATTTTTTAATGTATATAATGTTAACAATGTATTCAAACATTTGAAAAATAAAATAATGGATATATCTAAGTTAGTTAATGCCATTGTGTCATGATATACTTCTTTGATGCTGTCAATACTAAATCTAATGATTGATGAACATTTATGCTTTTAAATTTATTGTTCTTGGTTGATTTTTGTTATAGACAAGTTGGTATGATTTCAAATTTCAATGTGTACCCTTATATATGGGAATTGAGATAAACAATAACACAAACAATAATGAAATCAAATTGATTGCTTTCCAAATTCATATTCATGAAAATGTAAGCATTTTTTCAATCAATAGGCATCTTGATAAAGATAACTCTCCGTGTGTTTTACATGTATTATTAATTAATATAGGTATGCTAGTTAATTAAATTATTAAGTATATTTTATTTGTATTATATATTGAATTGTTAAAAGATGTAAAAATATTAATACTAAATATATAGGAAAATGGTTAAAAAATTACATATTTTTCAAAAAATAAAATATAGTGTGTAATTTAAAATACAAATTATATAATTCTTATAATATTTATATTATTATTTATTGAATATTTTATAGAATTTAAATTAAAAATTAGCCATCTCCAGCCCCTCTCTCCCCCTCTCATATATCTCCCTCTTCCATCTTCTATCTCCCTCCTCTACATATCTCTCCTTTCTCCCTCCTCTATCTATCTCTCCCCATCTCTCCTGACTTTGCCTCCCTATACCCCTATCTATCTTCATATCTCAACCTATTTGTCCCTTTATCTTCCCATATATCTCTATATCTATGTCTTTCTCTTCCCATTTATCTATCTCTCCCTTTCTTTCTCTCTCTATCTCCCCCTATTTCTATCTCCCTTTCCATCTCTATTTGTCTTTCTCTACTTATCTCTCTCTCTCTCTCTCTATATATATATATAGCCCTATCTCTCTATATATTTATTTCTCCCTCTATCTCTCTCTATATCTCTATCTATTTTCTTCCCTTTTTCTCTCTCATTCTATATTCATCTCTACGTATATCTATAGGGAGAGATACAAAGGTGAAGCATTGGACCTTCCCAAAGATCCACCAATCTCAACTCTACTCCCAACTATTTTGAGCATTTAAGTACATATTGTATGCTAGATTAGGAGGCATGTGTCAAAGCTCATATTTATTGATGCAAAATAGGTCCAAAGTCACAAATTTTACATAGAGTTAGTTATAGTTTTGTACAAAATTTCAAGTGCCACATAGAGCAAAGATATTCCAGTTTTTTATATCATGTCATCAAATTTGGCACTTCATCAAGATTTGTATCTTCATCAACATTAACAAAAGCAAAGGTACGTACTTGAATCCCTTGCATTTAAATTTTTCTATACATATAAATATTTTAATATTTTCCCTCAAATCCATAATATATATATTAGTGTGTATTTATTATTGCAATAAAGAATTAACCTAAGTAACACATTAAGAATTCTAAGGATTTGTGCTTAAAAAAATGCATAACAAATTTTTTTGTTGGATGTCGTGTTGTATAGTTTAGAAAAGATCAAAATATGAATAGGATTTTAAGGCCATATATTATGGTAGCTTACAATGCAAAAGAAGGAAGGAAATCTATTATCAATTTTAATCTACAATTTAATACCATATGAAAAACCACATGTATTATCTAAAATTAATTATTGACATATTAATTTTATAAAATACACTTACCATTCAATAAACTTCTCCCAAGAAAGAAACCCTAAGTAAACATTAATTGAACCCTAATTGTAGATTCATAACTCTAATCATAACCCTAAGCGAACACTAATCCTAATCAAACCCCAACCCTAGCCTTAAAGTTATCATATAATCTAATTATCTCTCTTATCTAAATTTGGGTTGAATTATTTTTCCTTTATTTTTAATTGCATATATTTTTTGTTTACTAGATCTTATTTTATGAATATATGCAAAT
This sequence comes from Sequoia sempervirens, assembly GCA_007258455.2. Classification (NCBI taxonomy): domain Eukaryota; kingdom Viridiplantae; phylum Streptophyta; class Pinopsida; order Cupressales; family Cupressaceae; genus Sequoia; species Sequoia sempervirens. The sequence goes on from VDFB02169043.1 coordinate 74,571, forward strand.
ATAATTTTACTTCTACATTCATTCTATGCCCATTTTTTCATGATATTTTAACATTCATTTTCTGGAATATTAGATCAATCTCACACATATAAATATGAAACCTCAAAATTTTAAAATTGAATTCTACCCAAAACATAGACACACAATTGAACAAATTCTCAAAAGAAGAATGACAACATCATTAAAATTTCATTCAAAATTCACTCAAATCCACATAAGGAGAGAAAATATATTAGAATTATATGTTTATTCATGCTTATAAGTCATATTTGCATACAATTTAAGATAATTTGCATATATTCATCCAAAACTCAAAATAGGCTATCTATTCTATTCCGTCCGCTTGGGGTTTTAACAACCAATGGCACCACAGATATAACTTCCTCATCAGAGGATAGATATCTTTCTACCCATATATTCAACTCAAAACCTAGCTAGAGCTTTCATCAATTGTCTCCCTACAAATGAGCCTTGAATTCTGTGAGGCCCACCCCTATGCTACATCTAACGTACTTGGATTATTTTGAGTTTGGTTATTGTCTATGCCTATTGATACCATTGATGACAAAATATTTAAACGTTTAATTCCATATGATGATTTGATTTTGATTATGCCACATGTTTAGTAGTCTAACTATCATGATTGATTTAATTTTATGTTGGTTATTGAGTTTTTTCAATGTGAATCTGAAAACTTAATGATGAAGGAATGAAACAAGTGGTGTGAACCAATCATGTTGCAATTAGATGAGTATGAAAATTAATGTTAATGAAAATAAGATAAGATAAGTGGTTAATGATTTTTCAATTATGTTATAGGATCTTTATGCTATACAAATTATGAAACTTGTGTGAATGAAATTGTGATTCAAATGATTTGATTATTATATGAATATGATTTACTTGGATGGATTAACGTGTGTATTGAGTGTGTAGGTACATTTTCCATAGCCAATGGAAATTGGAGGCAACTCTTGGGAACCCTATGTAAATTAACCAGTGAAACCGAGCTAAAGTCCATATGAAGGGACTATAGTTCCATCATGTAATTATTGATGTTATTTGTGAATGTTTTTAATTTGGTTTTTATTGCCATGTTAGTCCATCTAGGAGGTGAGTTGTCTATCCAAGTAGAAAAACTCGGATTTGAACTTTTAGGCACTTTTTGGGGATTGAAATATGATATTTTTTAGTGTCTTTATGGGTTTAAGGTCCCTAGGGAAGGTATCTATGGGTTAGGTACCTTTTTAGCTCAAAATCATGGGTCAGTCTCAAGATAGGGCACTCTTTTTGAAGCCTTAAAGAGGTTTGACGAAAATAAGGTTTGGGAATTGGGATGGGGACTAGTCCCTTTCCAATCCCACTTCTCCATGTTGTCTTGGAAGTCACCCAAGTCCTCACATGTGTGAGAACACATGGGTGAGTGTGCCTGGGAGGGTGAATGGAAGGTTGACAAATGTCAACTCCCTATTCAAAGGAATTAAAACTTGAGTTTCTATAAAACAAACTCAAAAACAAGGGTTAGGGGATTCTTTTTGCATTCTTGATTTTTGGTTGAATTTTGGGGGAGTGAGGAGTTTGAAGAAAAAAAAAAATATTGGAAGAAGAGGAGTTGTGTGGATCCTCAACCCATCCTTCCTTGAGCTTGGTTCTAAGGTAGATTCACCACTTTGTTTTACTTCTTCATGTTTGTATTTGAAAGGTTATATGTGTAGGTGAAAAGATGTGCTTAAAATTTTATCTATTGTGTTTGATTTGTATGTTTATTTCAAATTGCTCTTGGAGCATATCTTCTTGTGTTTTTGATGTATTATGTGTTATGGGAAAAAGGGTTGTGTAGGGATAGGCTCACCCAAGTTGGGAAGAGCATCCCTTGTTGGGGATGGTATGGAGTAGGAACCTCCATGGGGAAGTTTAATTCCTCCTTGAAAGGAGAGGCCCAAAAAGGGTATGAGTACCCATATGTAATTGTGAAATTGTAGAAATGGTTTTGGCGGTATGGGTTTTGGAGAAAGAGAAGATATTAAAGAAGGGTTGCATGTGAAATGATGGGAGTATGATATTGACTTGTTCTTGTTGCTATTATTATAAGTCCCCGTATGGAGTGCGTAGTCCACCCTACATCCCCCACTTTAGATTCTTGATGGAATCCTAAAGTTATGTTAAATTCCCTTTGGTGGGTGTGAAAATAATCTTGTGTGTATCATGTGTGTGTAAATATTGTTTTGCTTGGTTTTTTTGTACCCGGTTGCCTCCTAGCTTGGGGGTGGTTGGTTTTCCAACCAAAGGTTGGGAGGTGAGCACTACCATGGCTATGGAGAATATGTTTTTATTTTGTGTAGGTTGGAGAAAGTTATGAAGACACTTCAAGCCTGGGAGGGTCACCTATTGTGTCATCGTTATGTCTATGAGGTGCAGATAACCTCACAAAAATGTAACTACCTTTGTTAATAGAGGTGGAATAAAAGTGTATGCATATGAAAGTGGTGTAGATTTTGCATAGCCTTGTAACTCTATGCGTAGGAGTGAAAAGAATACTTGTTAAATTTAAGTGTCATTATTCTTTTATTTAGGAGAGTATGTGTTCCATTTTGAAAGAATGAATGTTAAGTCTAAAAATAAAGCTCCTACCATTTGTTCATTTTCTTAAGGAACAATAATGCACCCTGCTGTAACACATAAATGTATATTTAAAAATTTTGTGATGTTGGGAGGCAAAAGGCACATCTATTGGTTTCTAAGAATAATTGTGTTTGCATCGCAAGAAAAATATGGTGGGTATTCTAAATTTAAGGATAACATCATTTACTACTATGTCAAAAGAAATATGGAAAACACGCATGTGTATATAAATGTGTAGTTGTAGATTTTTGTTGTCTTTGAAAAGTTGTATCTACTGTTTGGTGGTGTTATGTATTTGGGAACTGAAAGGAATGCATTCTGAATGAAATATCACCTAAATAAAAACAAAATGAAAGGGATCTACGTGCAGTATTATATGAACGCAAATGAGTAATTTTAGTTTGTTTTGCATGTATTCTTGCAACATTCTTATTTAACTAGATGGTGCTGGGCTTTTTCTTATGCAGCAGTAAATTTTTTTGGAAATCTACATATTTATGCTCAGATCAGTAACAAAAAAAAAAATTATAACCTATATAATTCCTAGCTCGAACTAAACCGGCCAGATAAGAAAATTGCATAATAATCTTTGTGATCTGTTGAAATCCCTCCCCTTTGTCACTGACACCAGGAGACCTATTTGACGTCTGTAATACAAGAAGAATACTTTGTATATATATATCCAATTCTCTGTATTTGTGCATGATGATTTTAATGGGGGGTGGCAAACCAAATGATCACACTTATACCTATGGATGGTGTAATGCCAATAACAAAGTAAGTAAACAATCAAAAATAAATAAATAAATGCCTAGCTCAACCAGATATTTTGCTTCCTTCTGCTTCAGTCCAATATATAAATATAAATGTAAATAGAAACGTTAATGGTTACAAGAGTCTCAATCAATTGTGGGTTCCAAGGGACCAAGCAAAGACATTATATCCTAGAGTCGACTCTGCTATGCCCTTAATATTATTGTACATCGGGTTATGAATAGTCGGCTTGTGGCTATCTTAACTCTCTATTAAGTCATATTATCATTAGTATATTGTTATTTAGTTGTTTAGGTCAGCCTAAGTCTTATATTGGTGTGTCTAAGTCGGCCTAGGTGATATCCTTGGCATAAATAGGTATATATAGGAGGTTGTGAGTCTTATTTCATCATCAAGTTGTGAAGTGTGTTCTCATTAGAGATATTTGGAGGTTTTCCCCTCGAAGTGGCTTGTTATTCTCAGTTATTATCAAGTATTTGCAGCATATTTCATATCATATTCTTCTATTGTGCAAGTTATTTCAAACAACACTTCCGAGTTGGATGAAGAAGGGAGAATCATTTTGGAACAGAGTGCATTTGTCAAACACGCACAAAAGTGAGGAATAGAACTATCACTGAGTATCTCATCCAATGGAAGAATTTACCAGTTGAAGATGCCACATGGGAAGATGAGGAGTTCATTCAAAAGTTTCCAAACTTGATTAGCATTGAGGACAATGCTTCTTTGAAGAAGGGGCATGCTGCCTTAATATTATGTACATCGGGTTATGAATAGTTGGCTTGTGGCTATCTTAACTCTCTATTAAGTCATATTATCATTAGTATATTGTTATTTAGTTGTTTAGGTCAGCCTAAGTCTTATATTGGTGTGTCTAAGTCGGCCTAGGTGATATCCTTGGCATAAATAGGTATATATAGGAGGTTGTGAGTCTTATTTCATCATCAAGTTGTGAAGTGTGTTCTCATTAGAGATATTTGGAGGTTTTCCCCCTCGAAGTGGCTTGTTATTCTCAGTTATTATCAAGTATTTGCAGCATATTTCATATCATATTCTTCTATTGTGCAAGTTATTTCATAACAGACTCACTAAAAGATGTACCACAATAAGCCTTAGAATGAGTCTTTGACTTAAGAAACCAAACCTAATGGGGGGACTGGTTGACACTGAGATCTGTTATTTTCTTTGGATTGATAAACTTGAATTCCTGTAGGATCATTCATACTCAACTCTTAACAATGAGCCTCCTTGTGCCCTTATCCCTGAGTTTAGCAACAAAAAACTGTAGGCTGGAATGTAGCTACATCCTCCTTGTTCCCTTTCCTTGATCCTTAACACTGATCGTAAATTTGCAAGATCAACAAGGAGCTAGTCTTCTTGGGACCTATCATCGTACTCTATCGTGGACTATTCTCTTGAGGGCCAGAGCTCTTGTAAGGATTTCTTATGCTTCCCTTGTCATAGAGACTGGATGTTAAATAATTCTCTGTCGATCTATGGAACCACTTCTCTCGCCAGTATTGTAGCGTGCAGTCATGTCCCTGAACGACGCAATGAATGTTGGGGTAGTCAATGATGGATTTGAATATGGAATTAAATGTTCCAGATATGGGATTGGAGTTTAGTTCTGAGTGGTAGTCAGGGGACCTTCAGCATACACGACAACCTATTAGATAGTCGAGCTTCTCAAATAATTGTGCGGTGGGCAGTACATTCAACAAACAATAATTGATGGGCTTCTTCAAATTGATGTTTTGTGCTAATCATGATCTCGTGCAATGCAGTATCACCCCTGCATTGGGAGTTACTCTAAATGTACCATATTGGATGGGCATAGATCACTTAACACAACTGGTCTCATTTTATGTCTTGGATACAGAGACCAACTTTCTTTGGCAGCTTTGAATCAGGAAATTAAGTTGTTGTATGGGATGTGCCAGTTGATTTGCATAGTGCAGACACTTGCAGTTGGGCGGTCTCTCTGCCCTAGACTATCAAGCCTGGCAAGAAATTCGATTGTCCATATTTTTTTATAATAATAGTATTCTCCTCCACTCAAGGCTTTCCAAACATATGTACGTAAATTGGGGCAGTCTTGAGGTGGCTCTTCAATATCCACAAAGCCTCCATGGATGGTGAAATCGTTAAAAGAGTATCTCCCACTTAAAATGATAGTCCTTTTTTTATTAAATGAAAATTTAGATACTACCTCAATAGATATATATCAAACTACCTTTATGTTAGATGCCACCGAATTCCTGATCTGACGGTGAACCCCTTTGTATGAGTGGGCAACCATACTCTTTCTCTTTATATAAATAGATGATAGAGTAACAGTATGCTATTAGCACATGAACAAAACGATTGCTAGTGCTTGATGGCACAATGGGGTAGGCTTAGCACAGATTTTTAATATTAAATCCTTACTGATAGTAATAGGATATGATAGTTATTATGGATGCTACAGTTAAAATATCCTTCAGAATTTAACATTAATGTTTACTATTTCCATTAACAACATTAACTCATTATTATTACTTTTAAAATGAGGAAACTTTAATTATGTATGCACACTACGTTTTATTATGCACTATTACTAATTTTAATAGCAACTATCTTTTATGGGAAACGTGGATATGAATAATACCGAGCTTAATATTGTAAGGCGATTACATTATAAACAATGGATATAAAGATATGTTTATACGTATGAATAGTCATCTATAAAAGAAAGAGAGAAAAGTAAAAAAAAGAGTCTTAAACTTCTTTATTTGTATGGATCACATATATATACATTAACTTTTCTTTATATATAGGTTTTTTTTTTTTTTAGTTGTTCTTATAAATATCTCTTTTAAGTTAAGAAAGGTAGATTAAGATCTCCTTATTGTATTTTATATATATGATATAAAATGTGAAGTTTAATTATGTTATTTTTAGTAAATGAAATAAATATATAGATAAAAATAAAAGTAAAAATCTAGATTAATAATATATATTATTATTTTTATTATAAGTTATTGCAATAAATGAGGTATTTATGTTTTCTTCTTTTATAAATATTTATTTATTTATATGAGAATAAAAGATCAAATAAATTAGTATGTACACAAGTACATAATAATTACACATAATTATATTTTGATTTTAATGGCATAAAGTTAGAATTTAAAAGAAAACAACTAAATAGATGGGTTGTGCTTATGTTTGAGTAACAATGCAGGACTCGAACCCTTACTATCCTCTTTAGGAAGGTAATTGGGGTCTTCACTAACAACGAGATCAATGATTTAAATTTAACTGTCATTGATCTATATGCTCTTGCATTACACACTTCAATCAAAATATTAGGAAGGTTCATGATGTGACCTTGTAAAAGGAGTGCAAGGCGTGTCACTATATCAATAGAATATTATATAAACCTATTGAGTTAAAGATTCAAATTGCTAGGTTGCCATATACTCTCCCTTGGAGATTAACCTATCAACACATTGTTAGATTGAGCTGTTCAACCCTATTAATCATAAAGGCGTTATTTAATTTAATGCTAGTCAGTTGAAGGTAAACCAATGTGTAGAATTAGAATATTAGGGATTTTCTTTGTTATGTGAAAATGGTATACATTCATGTCCTTTCTTCTAGTGAGCTTGCCACTCTCTGCACTCGAGAGATGTATTGGTGGGGGTGAGCATGTGTGATGATTATTAAAAAATAAATAAATAAATTATTAGTCATGTTTTTGCTCTAGTGTAAAATATGGGCATTACAAATTCCCTTTTATATGACAAGGGAGCAACAAGCTTCGGGCTCAAATGTAATTTCACCACAAATTTTCATTTGAACAAAATCTCCATTGCATTTGAATTTCATTTCAAAACTACCCACATGTTGAATCTACAAAACAAATATAGTGCATGAACTGGGGAAAGCTTAAAGAAAAGGGAACACAAATTGTCATCACAATCCCCTTTGTATCCATGCAAAAAACCAGGCAACCAAATTAATTGCCACTAAGGCACCACAACAACTTCTTATTTACCCGCCACCCTACCCTTACCAGCACTCAGACCTCGATAAACACACCTACTTCTAGTTGTTGCCTAATACGGTAGACCCTCAACCTCCTCTTCTTTCTTGCCCTTGCCCAATACGATTCCAGTCTGTCCACTTGGGGTTTTAACAGCCAATGGCACCACAAATATCACTTCCCCATCAAAGGGAAGACCGTGATTAAAGTGAGGTAAATACCGACAGTAGTCAGAGTCGGTCTCAGTTACATCATCAGAAATGTTGGCATCCAGAGGAGCCATGCCCATACCTTATTTTCCTTCCGACACTAGTAATAGAGCATGCCGACTGCTTGCCTTTGTCATCTACCAGTTGAGCAACAACATCCTGGAATTGCAACCTTCTACTACATCTAGTGGGCACAAGCCTGGGCTTGTCAACCAAAGAACCTTCCTAAATAGCAAGACCAAGCTTTTGTGAGCTCAAATGAACAAACCTCCTTATTGACTTACTCATTTTCTCTTCTCAGACAAGCACTCAAACTTGATTAGACTCATCCCACAAAGTGATCTAACTGCTACAAGAATGACACTATTAGCAGTTAACTCCTCTTGTATTTATTGTGCGAGGTAATGGAAACCTTCATCAATGCTTACTAAAAATGCATGTGCAAACATGGCAATTTGGTGGCATATGTACTGTCACCGTTTAACTAGAGTTGCATGAGAATCCAAAGATCACCCTTCATGATTGCAAAAAACATCTTCACACAGATTGAGATCGACAGACTACACAAGCAAGGAATAATTCATTAATGCTTCACCAGTTGTATGATAAAATGACCACCATGTGCCATTTTCCAACTTTGAATATTGCCCGCTGATCTCCTAAAGAGTTGCCAGATCAAACGGTTTATCTCGAGATAACTCGTTTTGACATCCAACGAAGCATCGTTCACCTTCCTCATGACCAATAACATTAATCCATCTCAGAAACCAACTACCATGTTGGCAAGTCCTATGCACTTTGCAAATTGAATGGCTGGAGCTATGCATCACAATCTCGTTGACCTCAGCTTATAACCAACCTTCATCTTCCTCCTGCAAGCTAGCAGGGAACAGTAGAGATTTACATTAGCTTTTGATCTTGGTTGTCGATCTAAAACCACGGGTTATGAGCTCAATAGTGGAGAGTGGGCCCCACATTCAATACAAGACACACATCTGCCTTTTGTTGACCTCGTGCCAAATAACAAGGCGACACCTTAGGTCTGCGAGTTGGCGGGGTATGATTGAGATCTTCTCCCATATCTTTGAATCTGGAAAACCTACACATTGTACGGTTAGTATTTAATGAAATGCTTTAGCTAAGCCGTCGGTGACATGACCACTGGAGTTAATGGCTTAGGCTTACGTCACCGAATTAAAATTAAAACCCAACTTTGATTTTAATACTTTATTTCCTCCGTGGGGTTTTATTTCCTAAGTCTCGATTGGCACCATTAAATTCTTATCCCAACCCTAACAAAGAACAAATGATTAAACTAAGGATTGTATTTGTTTTTATAACTTTAGTTCTAGAGAATTCTTATTACCAATTCTTATTTGTGCATTTGTATATGAATCCAATTGAATGCCTTTCCATATCATTATGGAAAATTTTATTATTGCAACCCTAACTCTAACACTAATTAAACCTTGACCCTAACCTGATTGAACTCGTAGTATAACCCTAACTCTAACACTAATTGAATGTAATTGTAACCCTAGGTATTTGAAACCTAACCCTAATTGTATCAAAACCCTAGAGAGCTCTAATTGAACCCTAACCCTAAAATAGACAATAACACTTACCTTAATTGAACCCTAACTCCAATCCTAGCCCTAATTTAAGACTAACCTTAACCCTGACCTTAATTAAACCCTTATTGAATTATAACCCTAATTGATCCCTAACCCAAATTGAATACTAATTGAACCTTAACCCTAAGTGAATAGCAACCTTAATTAAACTCCAACCATAATCCTATTTGAATTTTGACCCTAATCATAACCATAATTCAACCCTAACCTTAATTGAACCCTAACCCTAAACATGAGTTCAATTAAGTTTAAAGGTTCAAATAGGGTTAGACTTTAATTAAATTAGGTATAGGATTTAATTAGGGATTAGGGTTGAGGTTGGGAGTAAAGATTAAGTTCTATGATACAGCTTTTGGTTAGTGTTAGGGTTCAATTGGGGCAAGGGTTAGTATTAGGAGTTAGGGTTATGGTTCAATTAGGGTTTCATTAATGTTAGTTTTAGAATCATAGTTATGTTTAGGGTTGGATATAAAATTAGAGTTAGGTTTGAAGTTAATTAGTGTTAGTTTTAGGGTTGGGGTTATGGTTAGACTTATAATTAATGTTAGTATTGGGATTAGATTCTATCACTTTAATAAAAATAATCTTCTATAAATTCATTCAATTTTTTTTTTGAAATTATATAATTTAAAATATTTTCAAATTTACCTATGTTGATATATGAGAGATATAGAAAATCTAAACTCTATACCATTTATAGTTAAATTTAAATTATATTTTATTAAATTGTTAAAAAATTTAAGTTGCTTATAAATAATTTTGTGTTCTTATAATTAACTTGACATTGTGTATAAAAGGTTTAAGTTATGAATGTTATAATATACAAAATAAATTTGTTTTCAATGTTTATTTGTTAGTTTAAAAGGTTCAATTAGGGTTAGAATTTAATTAAAATTAGGTATAGGGTTGAATTAGGATTAGGGTTGGGGTAAAGATTAAGGTTCTATAATAAAGCTTGGGGTTAGTGTTATGGTTCAATTGGGGCAGGCTTAGTATTAGGGTTAGGGTTATGGATCAATTACAATTTTATTAATGTTAGTTTTAGAATCATAGTTATGTTTAGGGTTGGATATAAAATTAGAGTTTGGTTTGAAGTTAATTAATGTTAGTTTTAGGGTTGAGGTTATGGTTAGACTTATAATTAGTGTTAGTATTGGGGTTAAATTCTATCACTTTAATAAAAATAATCTTCTATAAATTCATTCATTTTGTTTTGAAATTATATAATTTAAAATATTTTTAAATTTACCTATGTTGATATATGAGAGATATAACAAATCTAAACTCTATTATATGTTGTTAAAAAATTTAAGTTGCTTATAAATAATTTTATGTATTTTTATAATTAACTTGACATTGTGTATAAAAAGGTTTAAGTTATGAATGTTATAATATAAAAAATAAATGTGTTTTCAATGTTTATTTGTCAGTTTAAAAGATGTGCCAATAATGTTGCAATCACTAATGATTAATTTTTTCTTGATGGTTAAAATAGATTGGTAAGTAAATTTATCTATAATAAGTAAATTTATCATTGATTTTTTCTTGATAAGTAAATCAATATTTCATAAATTTATCTATAATTCTTATTAAATTTTTCTTAATTATATTAAATTGTTAAAAAATTTAAGTTGCTTATAAATAATTTTATGTGTTTTTTATAATTAACTTGATATGATGTTGTATTACAATTTTAATGATAGTATTGGAGAAGGGAGATGGCGTTTCGGTCTGCAACTGCAAGGAGCCAAGCTAGGGCATCCAAGCCCTACCTCGTGTTTGCTTTCTCTGTTTGTGCGAAGGTTGGGGTGGGCATCTGCTTCGTTCTGTGGGGGGGTTAATCTTTTTGTTGTGGCTATTCTTTGAAGCTCTAGCCTGGTTGTGTTTGGCCATTTTTCCTATGCGGGAGGGTTTCCTCTGATCTGTTGTGTCTGGGGCCATATCTTTCCTGTGCATGTCTATCCCAGGCCATTTGGTGGCTATGTCTCAGGGTGAGCCATCTAGGGTTGCGCCCGACATGGATTTTCGTGCTGTGGTGGGCTTGAAATTGCCAAGACAAGGAGCGAGGGTATTTGAAAACACCCTCTTCTCTCCAAATACAGGGTCTATGGAATCGAATTCGTCTGGTGGATCTCGGATCTTGAAGATTAATGGCTACCTTGAGCATTGCAAAGAGAGACCTAAATTGGTGATTCAAATTGAGATGATTGCTGAGGATATTGAATATTATTCAAAGCATTCTTTGTACTACAAATTTTTGGGAATGAGAGTGTCTCTACAATTTTTGGAAACTTGGGCTCGGAGGACTTGGGAGCCAGAGGGTGAAATGGAGGTCACGCTGCTTGCAAATAATTTTTTCATGGTCACATTTATCTGCTTGGCTGATCGCAATAGGGTTTTTGAGGGGGGGGCCTATTTTCACAACCAAGTTGGGTTGTTCATCAAGCCATGGCATGCAAGCTTTAATCCCTCAGAGGAGCTTCTGAATCGTGTTCCGGTGTGGGTTCGGTTGCCCAGATTTCCAATTGAATGTTGTCGTGAGGACGTTCTGCACATGCTTGCTTCGATGCTTGGGAAGCCAGTGGGGTCTTCGACACAAACCCTAGGTAAGAAAGTAACGAATTTTGCTCGAATTTGCGTGGAAATTGATTTGAGTAGGCCTTTTCCAGATGCTTTTGATATGTGTGTGGGTCCCCATTCTTGGGTACAACAATTGGATTATGAAACCCTTCCTTTCTGATGTCGCCTCTATCATGAATATGGTCACCTATTGCGTAGATGCCCGAAGGCTAAGCCTGAGGTGCCTCAGCCTCCACCTCCTCCTTGTAACAATTCTAATGTTGATAAGGGGAAGAATCATATTTCTGTTGTGGGTGCAGATGTTGAGGGTTATGTTCCTATAAAGGCTCATAACCAGAATAGAGGACAAAAGAGGACTTTGATGGAGAGACAAGATGAGGACACTTTTAATAGGTTTGAGGTCCTAGATGATTTGGGTCAGCAAGAAGTTAATCCAGGGTTAATAAGTGTGGATTCGGGTGTGGTTGGTTCTATTCTGGAGGATCACACTTCCATTACTCCTCCTGCTCCACAGGAGGATTTTGCCATACCTATGGTCACTGATGTGCAGGTTGGGGCTCAGGTGTTGTTGGGTCCAAATGTTGAGTTGGGACAAGGGGATGGAAGCACGTCTTTCCCTACATGGAATGTTGGATCGGATGTGGCTAAGAGTAGCAAGCTTTCTCCTCAACTGGGCATTTTGCAAAAGGATGGCAAGAAGGGGGGGTTGGAGAAAAGTGTTAAACTTGGCAGGAAGAAAGATTTGGAAAATATTAAGATGATGTGGGAGACTTTGGTGGAGTCAGGGTCTGTTAAGACCCTAGATTCTCATTTTTTGACTCCTTTGAAATGATCATTATTTCATGGAATGTAAGGGGCTTGAACAGTGACCCTAGACAAAAAGTTATTCGTGAGTTGGTAAGAAGTCATTCTCCTGATGTTCTTTTTCTTCAGGAGACCAAGTTATCTGTTGAGTGCATGATGGGTTTAGTGCCTAAGTTGTGGAAGAATGGTCAATGCTAGTGTATTGGGGCTCAGGGTTTCTCGGGGGGTGTGGCTTTTTTTTGGAACCCTCAGAAGATTCAACCTTTGTGGTGGTTATCCTTCAAGTCCTCTTTATCCATGGTTGCCTCGTGTCCTGAGTCAGGAGAGTTTGTTCTTTTCTCCAATGTTTATGCACCTATTGAGTTCCAGGGTAAACTTCTTTTATGGACACATATTCATTTTGTTCGTAGCCTATTTCCCTATCATCCTTGGATCATTGTAGGGGACTTTAATGCTATTACTGAATTAGCTGAGAAGCAGGGTGGTATTGCAAGACTAGAGCCTTCTACTTTGTTGTTTCAGGACAATATATCTACTCTCAATCTTCTTGATATCAAACCTAACAATGGTCAATTTACTTGGAACAACAGAAGGGTTGGTGATAGTTGCATTGTTGAACGACTAGATCATTTCATGGTCTCCTACTTTTGGGTTGGGGGAATGCGGTCTTCTAGTTCTAAGATATTAGACTGGAGAGGTTCGAATCACTGGCCTATAAAGCTAGTTATCTCTTCTGCTCGGATGCCTTGAACGCCAACCTTCAAATTCCAGCTAATGTGGCTGCGGGACCCTAACCTTTATGGATGTGTTGCTGAATGGTGGAGGTATGGTAGACCTGCTTATGGTACTGCAATGCATAATTTTGCTAAGCTCCTTCAATATGTTAAGTATCAGCTTAAATGATGGAACCGACATTGCTTTGGAAACATTTACCATGTGAAGCTTGCTACACAAGCTGAGCTGAATGGTATTACTAGGTTGATTAGGGAGGATGGGGTGTCTGAGGATTTGTTGCGAGATGAGGCTAGGGCATTGAAAGCTCTAGAGGAGTGGGAGCTGAGGGAGGAAATATACTGGAAACAAAAAACTCAGATTGAGTGGCTTCAGGAGGGAGACAAGAATATTGCCTTCTTCTTCAATTCAGTGAAGGCCAGACATCATGGTAATTCTATCTCGGCTTTGGTGACTGACAGGGGAGAGGTTCTTTCTTCTACTCATGATATCTCAAATGAAGTTATGCAGTATTTTGCTTCTTTATTCAGCGAGGACTCGCAGGGGGACTTAGTTGAAGAGGCTCAGGTCCTCTCTTGTATTCCTTCTTTGGTCTCTTGGGAGATGAAGGAGCATCTTATGAGTGATATTTCACTGGAGGAGCTAGAGAAGACTATTTTCCAGATGAAGAAGGGTAAAGCTCCTGGTCCGGATGGCTTCCCGATTGAGTTCTTCCAGGAATTTTGGGAGATTATCAAGTTGGATTTATTCGCAGTTGTTCAAGAGTCTCAAAAGAATAAGCAAATGCTTCAGACCCTAAATTCTACATTCCTTGCTCTAATCCCCAAGGGTGATGGGGCTGATCGGTTAAGTCAATTTCGCCCCATTTCTCTTTGCAATGTTATTTATAAAATTATCTCTAAGTTGATTGCTGATAGGTTAAAAAAGTGGCTTTCACTGTTGATTTCTGAGGAACAGAGTGGTTTTGTGGTGGGCCGCCAAATTTTGGATGGGGTGGTTATTGCTACAGAGACTATTCATTCTATGGCCAACTCCAAAGATAAGGCTATGTTCATCAATCTTGACATGGCCAAGGCTTATGACAGAGTTTGATGGTCCTTCCTCTAAAAAGTTCTGGGGCCTTTGGTTTTGAGGAGGAGTGGATTCGTTGGGTTATGAGTTGTGTGAATTCAGTTTCTTTCTCTATTTTGATTAATGGGGAGCACTCTGAACTCTTTGGTGCTTCTCGGGGTTTAGGACAAGGCGACCCTCTCTCTCCTTACTTGTTTCTTCTTTTGGTGGAAGGTTTGGGGCAATTGATAAAAAGGAATGTGAAGGGGGGTTTCATTCAAGGATGGCAATGGGGAGGTGGCTTACCAGTGCAATCTCACTTACAGTTTGTGGATGACACTGCTTTGATGGCCATGGCTACTATTAGGGAGGCTTCAAACATGAGCAAGGTGTTGGATGTTTATCTTGCTGCATTGGGACAGTCAATTAATGAGGGCAAGTCTTCCATTTTTTTCTTCAATACTTTGAACTCCATTCAAAGGAGAATTGCTCATATTCTTAGATTTCAGATTAGGGATCTCCCGCTGACCTACCTTGGGATTCCTATTTCTGTTGGTAGGCAATCTAGGGATTCTTGGTAGGCTATTTTGGAAAAATTTCATGTCAAAGTCACTCATTGGACCCTTCGCTGGCTGTCATTTGTGGGTCGGGTTCAGTTGCTCAAATTTGTGGTTCAGGCTCTCCCTCTTTATAGGTGTATGATTCAGGTGGTGCCGATGGGCTTTGTTAGGGATCTTGATTCCTTAGCAAGACAATTTTTATGGGCTAGTAGTTTATTATCTTCCAAGTGGAGCCTTGTTAGATGGGATGTTGTTTGTAGCCCTAAACAGTTTGGTGGTCTTGGGTTAAAGTAGTCTTTATTGTCTAGTACGGCTCTGGCTGCTAAATTGTATTGGTGTTGGTGTGTAGAACAAGACCAGGTGTGGGCCAGAATTTTGACTCAAAAGTACTTTCCAAGGATTCCTCAAAGTGATATCCCTCGTTATAGCTTGACAGGGAAGGGATCTGTGATTTGGAATACTCTCAAGAAAGGGGTTGCGCTCATTAAGGGTGGCTTATTCTGGATTTGCAAGAGCGGGTTAGAGGCACATTTTTCGCATGATGCTTGGGATGGTCACCCTCCCATTGTTTCTCAGTATCCTCATTTGCTTACATTGTGCCAGAGGTTCTGTGAAGCAGGATGGTCGAGGGTGTGCAACTTTAAGTCTCTTTCCTTTCAAGGGCAGTTGGTAGAGGCAAGATGGAAGAATCCAGAGGAATGGCCTGTTGTTGGTATGGAGGAGGAGTGCGCTAAGCTTCATTGCATTCTTTCTTGTCGAAGTTGTAGTTCCCTCATGGATTAGGATGTGTTGGCTTGGTCTCCTAACCCTAAGGGTGCTTACACTGTTTCTTCTAGGTATTAGGAGTTGCTTTTCCAGCAGATTGAGGGGGTGGAGGTTCATTGGTGGAAGAAAGTTTGGAATAAGTTTTCTTGGCCAAAGTGTAATTGCTTTATTTGGACTTTGGCTTGGAATAGGTGTTTGACTTGGGATAATATCCAAAAGAGAGGTTTTTCAGGCCCATCTAGGTGTGTTCTCTACGGGTGTGGGGAGGAGGACTCTCCTCACTTGTTCTTTTTTTGTTCCTTCACCTTACAGCTCTGGCATTTCTGGTGGGGTGTTTGGAAAAGCCCTTGCATTCATGCCTGCTCCTTGGTTGAGTTTTGGATTAGTCTGGGGAGGCCCCCCTCCTTGGCCTCTTTCTTGCAGGATATTTGGTATGTTGGTCCCATCTTTCTGCTTTGGAAAGTTTGGTTGGAAAGGAATCAGAGAATCTTTCGAGGTGAAAATTTGCAGATTCAACAAGTTTGGTTTAGAATTGTGGGAATGATCCAAGAGACAATTGAAGCTAAAGGAGAGATTATGCTACTGTTAGAGAAAGGAGATGCTAAGATGGTTGATTGGCTGGGTATTCAGGGGCTATCTTCAGCTTCTGCTTGCATTAGGAGAGGTAGGCATGTGAAGCAAAAAGTTCAAAGGGTGGGGAGTTGGTTTCCCCCTCCTACTGGCTTTTTGAAAATTAATACGGATGGCTCATCTAGGGGAAATCCTGGACCTACTAGGATTGGTGGGGTTGGTAGGGATTCTTCTGGATCAGTGGTTTTTATTTTTACTACTAATGAAGGGATACAGACTGTCAATAGGATGGAAGGCTTGGCTATTCTCTATGCCTTGAAATGGGCATATGCTTTAGGGTGGCGTAAGGTTATTTGTGAGTCAGATTCTCAGGTCTTGGTCAATTTACTTCATGGAAAGAAGATTTTTGATGTTAGCTGGCAGTTGGCTATGTTGGTGCAGCAGATATTGTAGGTTAGCTCTTTGATGGAGTCAGTATCTTATGTCCATATTCCAAGGGAATGAAATAGGGTAGCTGATTTTCTAGCCAAATGGGCGTCGGAGAATATAGATGGTGGGAATATTGATGGGTGGGAGCAGATTTCCCGTGAGTTATGTCAGGATTTGGAGAGGATTCTTGCAGAGGATGGGAGTGCTATTGGGGAAGAGTGATTTTGTTCCTGGCTTTTCTTGTGGTTTATGTTGTTTCCTAGGGCTTTGGCCCTTTGTTGCTATGTAATGCTTTGCTCTGATTTTCAATAAAGTTTTTACCCCTTTTTATTAAAAAAATATTGTGTATAAAAGGTTTAAGTTATGAAGGTTATAATATAAAAATATAAATTTGTTTTCAATGTTTATTTGTTAGTTTGATGTGAGAATAATGTTGCATAGTAATGATTAAATTTTTCTTGATTGGTTCAGTGATATTGTGAAATTATTCTATGTTAATTTAATGTTATGAATGCTATATAATATAAAAAAACATATTTCTAATATATTTTTAATGCATCTTTATATTTTATAAACAAACATTTAAAATAAAAATGTGATTGTAAAACAACTACAACTTAATGAGTGAACATACATTTAAAGTTAAAAGTGAAATTATAAAACAAATTGTAAATTTATTTTATTTTTCTTCTATAAATATATTTTTTTATTTGTCGTCTGCCTAGTAATGCTCACTTCTCCTTTTAATGAATGTTTTATTTTGCAAGGGTTGATTTACTGTTGTCGTTGATCTATTTCCTATAGATATCAACGGTGCCTGCCATCCCGTGATCAGGAATTGAAGGATCATGAAATCACGGGTGGGCGCCACATGTCCTATCTGGGGGATCAAATTTGTGCTATCGTTGACCAACTGCCATTTGATCTAAGTCATTCCCCGCCATCCCACGATGGTGCTTGGGTTGATTGCAAAATCACGGGCGAGCGCCATGTGTCTCATCCAATGAAGCCTAAAGAGTAAAGGAAACACTAGCCGGCTTTAAATGTATTAAGGGGTGGATCACTAAAGTGTTCTTGAGACACACATGTTCTAAATCGATGGATATGTTATAATCTTGCTAGAAAAATTGCTCGAAGGTTAACGACATGGCTGGCGATTGTGTTAAAGGAACAAGATCATTGATGCTCAGGATCAACAGTTTCCCACCATCATGCAATCAGAAGTTTCAAGATTGTGATATCATAGGCAATCGCCACGTGGAATTCCTTCATAGTGTATTGTAAGGTGGGCCCCTTATCGCCATGTTGGCAATTGTGTCAGCGTGTTTTGAAGGTGGTCGTTGATGATTTTATTTTGTAGAGGGTTGAATTAGCATTGTCGTTGATCTATTTCCTGCAGATCAACAGTGTCCGCCATCCCGCGATCAGGAATTATGGGATCGTGATATCACGGGCGCTTGCCACGTGTCTCATTCGATGAGTTCTAAAGAGTGAAGGAAGCATTAGTTGGTTCTAAATGTGTTAAGAGGTAGATTACTAAAGTGCTTGTGAGATGCACATGCTTTATTTCAATGTGGATGTTATAATTTTGAGGGAAAAACTTCTTGATAGTTAACGGAAAGGACGACGACCATTTTTGAGGGAGCACGATCTCTGATGAGAAGGATCAATGGTTGCTCGCCATCCCATGATGGTAAATCGAGGGATTGAGGTATCACAGGCAACCGCCACATGGTTTTCATTTTTGGTGTATCGCATGGTGGGCCCTTTATTACCATGTTGGCGATTATGTCATCTTGTTTTGAAGGTGGTCGTCGATGACTTGATCAAACTGGAGGATCAATGGTTCAAATTTAAATCTGTATCAAATGTGGTTGGAGCCATTCGTGCAGCCCGCGAATGAGCTTTAATGGCGGATGAGACATTTACTAGTGAGATTTGATTGACATAAAATCAATTTTCCTGCCTCATTTATATCACAAAGCATCCAATTGTTTTGTGAAAATAGTTTCAGAGCCGAAGGTGAAATTGCGAGCCATTGCAACCAAAATTTGGAGTTTATGCTAAAAGAGTCGTAAGTTTATTTTTTGTACCTCCCAATCATTCTACACCTAAATTTGGGAAAGGGGTTTGCTATGCTTGTCATTGAGCTTATTGAAATCTCTTGTTAAGGCTATAGTTTAATCATAAATTGTGAGAAATTGCAATTTTTTACTCTATAGTTTCCTATCTCTTCTTAGTCCTAGCCAATTGAAGTGTAACATTGTAATGAAGCCCTACTTTGTCCAAGATGGCACCAACCAAGCAGCACTCTGGCCACATTGAATATTTGAAAAGAAACTTGTACGATGATTTCTTGGATCAATTTTTGTTAACAATGAATGATAGAAGGAAAGGTGTAGTGTTGATGTGAGGGAAAATCCTAGGGGAGGGGTTAGTGTGTAATTATACCAACATTTTCGATGCTAGGGTTCCTCTCATTGGCTTAGAAATGTTTAGATTGTGGTATGGACAGAGGAATTTGCCTCACCCTTTTTCAAATGGAAGGATGTATGACATGGGGAAGCTAGTTGTACCAAATGTATTCCCTAATGTGGACTTACTTAGGGCAGTGGCCGCAAGGTATGACCCTATTACACGGGTAATTAGGGATAATGATGGAGGGGTGCTACTAGAAATTAACAGAGAATATATCCAACAGATTTTTGATTTGAGTGAGCCGAGTGAAGACTTGGTTCTTATCAATCTTGAGGAAATGAAGCAGGAGTATGCAAAGCTAAAATCTCTTTTTAGGGATAAGTTGCTTCCACCTCATCTGGTCAGGGCAGGAGGTTCACAATTTCATATCAACCCTAGTGACCAGGAACCTTTTAGATTGAATTGTTTTGTAAAACCTTTCCTGGCCACTTTCTATTCATTATGTTATATTTTGGGTTTTAGTCCTGGTGCGGTAATGCCTATTGCGTACATGTTCATGGGGGTGAAAATATAACACCCTAACTTCTCTGTGATATACAAATTTGCTTCTTTCTTGGCTGAGAGGATACATGAAGGGTTGTTGAAGCTATAAAAAAATGATACTAGTACTCAATTCTTTTGGTATTCTATGATGATGCATATGTTTCTATTTAGGAATGCTGATTTCTTTTCAGAGAAGATGAAATTAAGGCAATCAGTTGATGGAGAAAGGTTGCCAGTACAGATATGGGTTGTAGATTTATCCTGTAATAAGGAAAGCACCAGTTATGTGCAATTTGATAATTGTTTTACTTCTAGATTAAGGGCTAGATTGATGGTGAATGTACCTAGGATCTCTGAGGAATTGCATGATTTTCTCAAGCCAAAGGGGAGGAAGCTAGAGTTGAGGGTTTACCATAACTGGGGTGACATTATCCCATACCTAGTCAGCACTGTCTTGAGAGTATATCGATTTCAGGGAGCCCCTCACATACTGCCATACAATGTACCACCAAGAGTAGGGTTTGCAAAAGTTATGTGGTAGATAGGTTGTATTCATGAAGACAACCTCATTGGAAGGGGGAAAGGAACATTATTCCCTGATTATACAGTGGTGTCTGATTTTGTATTTTCAAAGGGAGAATGGACACATTTTGATAAATTCTTTGTTGATTACCATTTGAGATGTGGTCCAAGGCGACAACATGATCCTGAGGGTTTCTTTGCTCTTTTCAGACAAAGAATAAAAGCTGGAAAATTTGCACATGAGTTCAACTTCCCTGAGGACCTGATTAGAAATGAATTTGATCTAAATAAGTAGGATTTGAACAAGGATAAATGGATAGCTTATAGTAAGCTACTGGATGTTGTGCATGAAATGGATCCGAACTATGATCCACTATTCGAGTTCAGTCCATACCATAAGAAAATTAATTTTCTAATGAATAACTTCAAGGAGATTATGGACACCTTGAGAACTAAAAAGATAAATTTAAGGCTAAGTCTAGGTATGCAAGAAAAAAGTGTTGGGCCAATTGAAACAAGGTCAGTATACCAGCCTACAGAAAAGTGACCCATCTATAGAAGGAAAAAGGATAGTAGCAATGATGACGAGGAAGTAGATAGGAAGGGGAAGAAAATAATGAAGGTGCCTCCATGACCAAGTCCAAAATTCAAAGTACCTGGGGCAGTTAAGATCATTGATTTAAAGTCATCACCAAAAGATAGTCCCCCATCACCACCATCTGATCCAAGCCCTAAGAGGTAGAGAACTGATCACCCACATGAGGATCTGACAGATGAAATTATTGTTACTAATCAAGACATGCAGGTTGGTATACTTTCCCCTCCTAGGTCAGCTGAATTGGTTTTGTTAGATTTAGATATGAAAGGTAAAAGTGTGCAAGATGCAAGAATGGAAGCATGCAGGGGGTTTTTAGATGACAATACATCTGTGAAAACTCTTGTATTCTTGCAATTGGCATGGAGAATGAAATTTGAAGAGTATCAAGATAAATGCAGGGAGAGAAGGAAACTAAGTCCTGACAAGTTAGACCAAGAGAATGATGAAGAAGTAAAAGTTTAATTGATGGAAGAGTTCAAGAACATCACTCCTAAAGAAGGAAGACAACTGGTGAGTTAGGCTAGTGTATTGATTTTTCCTGAGTGGGATATTGTAGATGCAGTAGCTTTTAATGCTATTATGAATTCCAAGAATCCTTTTCAAGATTATGAGGAAGAGGTTAAGGCAGCATTGCAAAACTCTGCCTTCAGTGAAGAATATGAGACCTTGGAAATTTGGGCATTGGCTCCACAAGGGAGAAAACTAGATATTGCTGATATTAATCCAAATTTTAGAGGAAGATTAATAATAAAGAGAGCTTTAGAGACTTCAACCACCGAGGCCACTAATTTAACTGTAAATGTGGCCAAATTGGCCCAAAGGACTACTAAAAGAGAGGAGGCTGAAAGGAAGAGCCTAATGGAGAAGTATAACATTTTGATTGAAGAATATAGTAAAATGCAATAGAGGAATGTTGAATTGCAAACTGAAGTGGAAAGGTTCAGATATAGATAGATTGGGGAAACATCAAATGCTCCAGGAACCAGTATATTACCTCCCACAGCAGGTTCACTGCCTCTTGCTTCTCCAAATGTTTCCACACCAGGGTCTCCCATTTAGAATCTTGCTCTCACCCCTCCTTTAGAACAAATTAATGAAGAAATTGAGTGCTCTGTTGATCCAACGAAGAGGCAGCTCATACAGAAAATTGATGAATTACAGACATCATTAAGGATAACAAAGGAGGGATTTCTTTCAAAGGAAAAGGAGATTGGTACTACTATTTTGGAGCACTTAAATGAAGGGGTAGATAGTAAATTGCAATCTGTACATTCTTTATATTCTTTGTTGTTGGAAGCAATAAAGAATATTGATAGGGATTAGGAGGTAGTGGTACAAATAATTAAAAATTGGATCCCTAGGGCCAATGATCTGGATATCATGAATAAAGCCTCAAGGTTTGATATAAATAATAGGCCCCAATCATTAAATCCTACTCATGTGTTAGTAAAATTATTACAAGGTTTTCAACCCTACCAGATGATTTGAGTAGGAAGATTAAAGAGTTGATAAAAAATTTCAATGATTGGGGTAACACATTGTTACCTAATATAATTGATGAGCAGGGGAAAATCAGAACACTCCAACAATGGTAGGATCAAGCAAATAAGGTCATCAATAATCAAATTAAATTAATTTGTGATGACTCAGATTATGATTTTTTGGTGAGTTGTATGGATAAGATTATTGGTACCAACTCATTTTTGGAGTCTTTTGAAAGAGATGTGAATCAGGTAGCGGTAAAGTATATGCCTTATAGTACAAAGGTAAATGAGGCGATTAATTTTAACTGGCCTACTGATGAAGAATACCAGAAGCGGGTAGCTAAGTATTTAAATGATGATGAGTAAAAGAGAGTGGACTATGGACAAGTGGCAAATTTGATGTTGCAGTTACAACGGTCCCATTTTTGTATTGATGACTTTCTCGGTATGGGTTTCTTGTGGTTTTTGAATCGCATCAACTTTCCTCAGTCGACATGATGAACATGAATATGCTCCAAGATGATTGCAGTTGTAACAATTTTTGGAATATCATCAAGTGCTCTAATCGACTGGTGACGTGTGTACTTTCTGGCCCAAAGCTTGTTAGCTCCTTCATTTTTCTATAAGAAGGATTTCAAGGCCAAAAGTACTGGTTAGCAAGTTAGATAATTTTGATCGAGTCTAGGTGAAGTTGCAGAGTTGATTGTAAAGATCAATGGTTTTAGAGAGAAATGCAATTTAGGTTCTAAGTCACTCTGTGATAGGTTTTAAGTTCATGAGGATTTAATGTTGCATAACAGTATTAGCATTTGAATTGAAATGATAATTTCAAGCTCGTTTCTCTCCATTATATGTGTATATCTAAACTTTGAATAAAATAACTAAGGGTTGTTTCATTCAGCTCACTGTTGTAGTGTGTATGATTCTATTTTAGCTTTAATTCAAGGAATTAATTAAAATTCTTGAATGGGATTATAAGCAGATATGTTATGTATATCTAATGGTTTTAGAGAAATGCAATCTAGGTTTTGAGTCATTATGTAACAGGTTTTGAGTTCATAAAGATTTAATGTTGTATAACAGTACTAGCATTTGAGTTGAAATGAGAATTCGAGCTCATGTCTCTCCATTGTACATGCATACCTAAACTTTGAATGAAACAACTAAGGGTTGTTTTATCCATCTCATTGTTGTGGTGTGTATGATTCTATTTTAGCTTTAATTCAAAGAATTAATCAAAATGCTTGAATGGAATTATAGGTGGATATGTGTTGTATAAGGATTTGATAAGTAGTCCTAAGTTAGAATGCATACTGATGAAATTGTAATGCAATATTGTTAGGGGTCTTATATGTGATGTATTAAATCTATTAAAAACCTCTAGATGCTTATGAATTTGACTCCTGCAATGGATATATGGCACTGATCTAAGTTGTAATTATTAGTGTAGTTCAGTATTTATTTGTCTTTGCCTAAAGCTTGCTACAAATTACAAATCATTGACTATCTTATACAATGGATTGTGTTTAGTTATCTCATGTCCAGATAGTTGATATTGTCTATGAACAACCAATTCTAATTGATATTATATTATCGTGTTGAGCTATTAAGTGAGATCATCTGCTATTGTTAATGTTGTTTATAATAATGGTGCAGAGTTTGTAAACACATTAAAGGATCACCCTCCTGGGTCTTGCAGAGCCCGAAGTGTAGGAGGCTTTTAAAGTCCTCGTCATTTGGTCTAGGTCCTTCGAGCTACCTTCGATTGGAATTGGCAATTCCATAGGTAGATTAGAAGAAAAACTTGGTTACATTGTAAAAAGAACCAACATACACGTCAACCCGAACAACACCTCTTGACTTTTTAATCTTTATGATCACATGAAACATAAAACACACTAATTTCCAAGTTGTTAACATCACTATTGAAATGTTTTAATTTTTTGACCTTTCAAACATTAAAAAGTACATCATTAAATTAATTATGTAATGGCATAAAAATTAAAAACATCATGAATTAATTATGTAACCACATAAATCAAATATAATTCTATTAAGAAATTAATATCAAATAGATAATATAATCGCATAACTTATGCATTTCAATGTCATTGATCTTCTTCTTCATCCAACTATTCGTCTGTATCATCCGATCAGTTGACATTGTAAGGATTGGTCATATCCTCATCATCGTCATGATATTAGTTTTGATAATGTCATCATCCACCACGGATATCATCTTCATGAACATTAACTCCTACATCATCATGATCTAGTTCCTCCTCTTGACATCTTTGCCAAGGGAGGACATCATCAACTAGCTGATCCAGATCATCATCTACATCATCTTCTAGTTCTTGGTATCTTCTTCTTCACTACATTATACTTTGCTCGGCCTTCCTCTTGGATCATGTCTAACAACAAATGACCAGCAGGTTTACCTAGAACCTCTAAGTAAAATACATGCTCACATTGGCTTAGAAGAACATAGGGCTCATTTCCAACTCGCTCGATCAACCTTGTATTAACCATGGTAAATCCATTATCATGTTCAATAACAATTCTCTTAGGATCATTTTCATTCAATCGTAGCATGTACCATAGGACGATGAACAAAATTAATCTTAAGGACTTAAAGTCACACTCAAGTATATCATCAAAAATCTCATAGTATCAATTTTTTGAGAGTTCTAGATGTATGTCGCTTCTAGACGAAACATTAGTCACCTAAAAGATTGTAGTTATACCATAATCACAAGTTTTTTTGCATGTCATCCAACATTTTGATTTGAAATTTATGACCATTGCACCACATAGCCTTGTGGTGTTTCACCTGCAATATGTCAAACATGTAAAAATTATTGCAATATCGTCAGTTGATAAACATATTTATTCTTGGCCGAATGTATGCAAAGAAAAACAATCTCAAGATATATATACATCAATATATTTAAAAATAATTAAATAATATGGGTGATTAATATATTTATATGTACCTGTTTATCTCTTAAACCATATGCTAAATCAATTTTCCTTTGTGTGACATTGGAATCTCCATTACAATGAGCTTCTTTAACCAATGAAGCCACACCTTCCCATGTTAATGTGCAACTAGATTGTTGACATCGTTCAATCCATATCATCATCCAATCAAGATTGTCGGTGACGTACAAATGTAGTGTATCCCACTCTTGACCAACTATACCAAAAAAAATTGAAATTCACAAATGACGTATAATTAGTTAAATACCACAGTATACAACCTTAATTTATAATTGATGTATATTAAAGATTAAAAATTAAATAAGTACAATATACATAAAAACCATATGTAAAATGCATTCCAATTAATCTCCATGACCATCTTATAATTACCTCTCACTTTCCTCAATCTACCTTTCCCCAACAAGTACTCCCCTTTGAATTTGTTAATGGAGTTGGGATCCCAAATGCGATCTAAATGGATCTTTGCTACAAACTTAGGAAGATATTCACTAATGTACACCATGGTCTGGTATACCATATATCCCTCCACCATAGAACCCTCAGGATGTGCTCTTTGTCTAACCAAAGCCTTCAAAAATTTCAAGTGCCTCTCAACCATCCCCATTGACCTTGTGTGTACAGGTCCACACAATTCAATCTCCTCAACTTGGTGTATGAGGTAGTGTTCTTGTGCATTGAAAAATGTTGAAGGTAGACACTTTTGCATTTCACACATTAGGCGAGGAATTTTTCCCTTCCAATAATTTATATCTTCTTTATGGATTTCTTTAGATGATAGCCATCTACAAATGATTCAATGTGCAAATATATTAACAAGATTTAACAAAAATATACGTATATTACATAACAAGTAAAACAAATGCTTAATTATAAGATATATACAGCAAATTGAACAAAATCTAAGCTACTTACCTCATGTATTTTCCAAGATCATATAGCAGAACGACATTGTTTTCAAAGTTGTCACGGGAGATAGAGGTGGGAACATCTTGCAACAATTACAAAATATTTTTTTCATTATTTTTCCAAAAGTAGTAAACACAGCTAGCGAAAAGTACATGCATTATACAAGTGTATATAATATACGAGGGAATAATTACCTTAATGAAGGTATGTCGATCATTCATTTTCATCCACGACCCAAATTCACCTTTCTTTGTT
>VDFB02169044.1:0-24530 GCA_007258455.2 Sequoia sempervirens
AAAAATAAAAGTAAAAGTGAAGCTTTGAAAAGTGGACGCCATCTCTTGGAGGGAAAAGGTTTAATTCAAATTTGAATTTAGGGCTTCTCTTCTAGAAGCTTCTCGAGTTTCCTTGCTGTGCCTTTATAAGGAGGCCTCTTCTCTTCATTTGATTATCTTATGTCTAAAGTATTGTTATGCTGCCGAAATGGTGCTGGGACTGCTTCGAGGAATGAATGCCTCCTAGCCTTGGCTCGACTTCATGCTTGAGAGATAGCATCTAGTGGAGAATTTAGTTTGCTTGTGAGAGAATTTGTAGTGAGGTTTGCATTGTGGCTTGAGTTAATGCTTTGTAGTTCAGTTTATTGCATTTTCATATCATTTTCTGGAGTTGCTGATTTCATGGCTGATCTGTAGTTTCAATCATATATTTGAAAATAAAATTATTCTGGTTCTGGGTATTAATCCTTTGTGTTTCTCTGCCTTGGGCGACCAACCTTGACAAGTACCAGATTTTATTATCAAGAATTGAATTTTCTAAGAAGAAATCGCCCTTTCTTGAGGGCCGTACCATTCTGCCTTGCTTGGAAATTCGTGCCAAAAAAATGCAATGATTAAGGTTAGTTTCATGATTGTTACTTGGGCGCCATCATCTTAGGAAGCTATTGCATCTTGTTTGGGGTTTTTTGGTTGAGAATTGAGTGAGTTGTGAGCATTTCAATAGGGTTTGTATTGCTGGTGAAGTAATTTCAGTCCATGTTCAGTTATATCAGTTTGCATAATATTAGTCATTTGAGTTGGATTTGGGTGAGAAATCATTGAGCATCAAGGAGACATTATACTACATTACAATAGTGATAGACTTTCTTATTCTATGTTGTTGTTAGGCACTCTCTAATTATTGTAAGTTGAACAGTAGTACTGTCAACAATCTTGCTTCTTTATCTTATACTTCATTGTAGTACCCGCTGAATAAGTGGAAGAGGCTGGCTTGCTGCCTATTTACGTTTGAAATTGCATTGTATTATTTAGCATCTCCGCCATATGGTAGCTCCATTCCCATTCTCGGTTGGAAAGCACATGCTTGGCGTCGAGTTTTACTTTCAGCATTATTAGTGGTAGGGACCCTCTGACCATATGATCGTCCAGCCTGGACACATTCTTGGTTAGAGTTGCTTGTTCAGCAATGCATAAGATCCTCTGACCATATGATCACACCTTGCCCAACTCGGGATCCTGGTGTACATTCTTGGTTAGAGTTCATTCTGCATCGTTTGGGTTTTCATCTAATCTTAACGGGTGCATGTTGTTTGTAATTGCATTCAAAAAATTAAAAAAAAATTGGTTCAGAATATTTCACCTTCGCCGTCAGTCCTAATCTTAAAGAGATGTGGAAATGGATAAGTGAAAAGATTGAAAAGAAGTTGGGAAATTGGAACAGGCACTATCTCTCATTAGCAGGAAGGATTCAAGTCTGTCAGAAAATCCTATCCTCTTACAACATATATTTTGCTTCAGTCTAGTTCTTTTGCAGCTACCAAATTAATGAAATTCAGAAAAGAATTAGAGCTTTCCTCTAGTTAGATGGCAAAGGTAAGAGGAAGAAACATGCAGTTAATTGGGATTGGTGTTGTCTTGACAAGTTGTAGGGTGGCTTGGGGTTAAAGGACTTGAGGCTTCAAGGCACTGCTCTTGCCTCTAAATGGGTGGTAAAATCTTTGGAGGGTGGTCAACCTTGGAGGGTTCTGGTCAGAAACAACATTCAAAATGCGGTTTGTAAACAAGCCAAAGCTTGGAAGGGCCTAGCCCTATGTGATATTCTCATCAGCAACTACCCTATGACACCTTCTGGATCCTTGGTTTTTAAGAGCCTTTGGAAGGCTTGGGAGCTCACCAAACATAATGCCCAACTGAAAAATTGCAATATTACCCTCAGCAACTCCAAGTGCCAAACCTTCTATTCCATTTGGTGGAAACTCTACCAAAATGGTAAGACTCTAGCTCTCCTTCAAGGCTATTCTACTAAAAAAAGGTATAAGGCGAGCATCAAAATTTTCAATGATGTGATTAGAAATGGGGAACTCAAAAGTTTGGAAGCTTTGGGCGCTAACTTTGCTCTCCCCCCCTCTACTGCAAGAACCCACTCCACCTTGACTACGGCCTACACAGGGGCTATATTCTCCTCAGGTGTAGCGCCATCTTTCAATCCAGCTCGAGACCCTGTGTGGAGGGACAGGGTTGAGTTGGTCAGCCTCAAAGTCAAAACAATTTATAAAGTTCTAAGTGCAAATGATATTGTTTTCAAACATTTCAACTGTTGTTGGGGAGTTTCTCTCCCGGACACCAGCTCGGCAAAAATCCTTGCATCTGGCATAGTTGTGTTGAGCCTAAGAAAGCCTCTTTCAGGTGGCTTACCCTTCTCCAAAGGCTTCCCTTTAAATCCAACACAAATGATATTGATATCTGCTCTGTTTGCCGCACCCCTAAATCTATGGTACATATTTTGTTTGAATGTTTTTATGCTAAAGAAATATGGAACATGTTCTGTCATGATTTAAATATCTGGTTAGATGGTAACAATATAGATTGGAACTTGATTCTTCTTTGTGATTTAAAAATGAGCAAAGGTTGTAAGTTATTTTGGAATTGCTTGACTAATGAAATCCTTTGGCACATATGGAAAGCAAGGAATGATGACAAGTTTAAGGGTAGGAGGGTTCTTACTGAGTCTAATAAAAGACTCGCATATATCTCTATTGTCTTGCAGGTATCACTCCATATTGAAGTCTCTCTTGACAAATTTGTAGACCTATGCAGGAATGGAAAAAAAAACATAGTCCAGGATGAAATCAGATGTGGGCATGCATGTAGGCTTAATGGCAGAGAAATTGAGATCTTTCTTCAGGAATTTAGAGAATTCCAAAGAGCTTTGAATCAAGCAAGAGGAAACAGGAATGTAAGACACAGGGGCCCCTGTCAACATGACCAACATACTCTTCAAGACGAGGACACTTTATCAGTTACTGGGTCGGCAAGAGAGGAAGGTGAGGATGGAGAAGCAGGCAACAACCATAAGGCTCATGATAATGAAAGCTGATCACTGTAATAGCCTTTTTGTTATACCTTGTGTCCAATTTTGTATAGCCCTATATAAGAAGAAAAATTTGTGGGTCTAATATTGTATATGTTGTAAAATCTACATACTCAACATATGTTTAGTAGCTGAAACTGTGTTACTTTTTCGCTTATTGTATCAGGGCAGTTATAGACTTCAAATTTGGACATTGTATCAGCTTATTGACTTATTATTAATATAAAAAATAAACACACAAAAACCCCATGCTTCGTTTGTCTTTCAAACATTTCTAAAAATAGCAAATTGTCATTCTTAGAGACTTTGACTTTTGTTGACTTTTGACAACAATTTTACAAGATTTTACCATTTTTATCAAAATGCCTTAATGAAGAAAAAATTATATTTTGGGTACAACAATGTTAAAATGTTCACTGATGCCACCTTCAATTCCGCTTATCATCTTATACACCGAGGCCACCTTTTCCTCAAAATTTTTGGCATTTTTCTCCCTCCAAATGTGTCAGATTATCATAGCGGGCACCTCTGACCACAAACCTACCAGTGCCGAACCTTTTCCTAATTGAGGCCATGACACAAAAATCTCTTTGATGAGTTTAGGCAGAGGACCTTGCCAACCCTGGATTTTATAGAAGAATGTCCAACATTCCCATGTGAATTCGCATTCAACCAAAATATGATTTGAAGATTTCTTCTTGATTCTTGCATAGGACGCATCTATAGGGTCCTGAGAATCCAATCCAACATAACCTATCACCCGTGAGTATGCGGCCATGTAACACAGTCCGCGTGAAAGCACCAGCTTTCGGTAGCACAAACTTACCCTAGGAGAGATGCTTTGGCTATCTGCCTTGAGTAACTTCCCTGCTTAGAACTTCATAACCTATCCTCACTGAAAACTCACCTGACTGAGCAACGCACCATCTTATATAGTCGGGTTCCATTGAGAAAGAGATTTATCTCCTTGCAAGTTCCTCTATGAGTGCTTTTTACATCCATTTCCAACATCAAATAGTCTTTCCATTTGAATTCTTGCCTTCCTCTTTTTTCCTAAATGTTTACAAAGGACATTACCGACTCCCCATTGCCTGGATCACTTCTTCCATACCTGTCAGGCTGTTGAGGGGCACGTACCCATTCTAGGAGTCGTGGGAAAATGAAGCCTTGCTGCCATCACCTATTTCCCATGTCAAATGATCTGTGATCAATGATGTGCTATCAAGGATAAAATTCCATAGTGCAGATCCCCTCCATGGATTTTCTATTGTCAAGATCCGCTCTGGATCATTATTATCCAAATATTTTGCTGCCAAGAATCTTGACCACTGGGCTTCTGGGTTGGAGAAAAGTCTCCACACCTATTTCACACCTAAGGCGATGTTTTGTTTATGGAGGTCTTTAATACCAGTACCACCTGCTTCCTTCTGTTTCTTCACTACTTCTCAGCAAATCAGCAGGAACTAATGTTTCTCCTGAGACCCCTCCCACATTAATTTTCTTTGAAGCCTCATTAGGCGCTTTACAACTTTGCAAGGCATACCCACGCAAGACATAATGTATATGGGGATGGCTGCTACCATAGCCTTGATCATGGTGATCCTGTCGGCTAAAGTTAGCCACCTACATATAAAGGAATCCCCAAATACTTC
The DNA here is from genome assembly GCA_007258455.2 of Sequoia sempervirens. Taxonomy (NCBI): domain Eukaryota; kingdom Viridiplantae; phylum Streptophyta; class Pinopsida; order Cupressales; family Cupressaceae; genus Sequoia; species Sequoia sempervirens. Next base: position 4,723 of record VDFB02169044.1, read on the forward strand.
AATGGGCGATCGCCCTTTTTGTAGCCCAAAGTATTTAATATATCCTGTTGAAGACGCTTCCCAATATTAAGGAAAAATATATTGATTTGTCAACATTGACCAATTAACCTGCCCCTTTCATCGCCTTTGCTTCCTCTATAGAGGCTTCACCATACAAGATCGTATCATCCGCAAAGAGTTGATGTGAAAGAGCCGAAATTTCAGGGGACACCTTAATTCCTTTCCAAATCTGACCCCTGCAGAGATGTGTTTGTAAGGAAAGCTTAAGGTGCAGAACAAACTCTCCTAATGTCAAACCTCAGAGAAGAATGCAGATATGTCTTTAAATTTTGCAATTACAGTTCATTAAGATGCACATGAAAGGAATAACAGAGTAAACACATACACAATTGAACACTAGATTTACGTGGGAACACCCTTACGGGAGAAAAACCCACCACACCAAAAGAAAATCTCTTGTATTATAGTAATTGAATTACATACAAGTTATAGATTCTCCTTTCAAATAATTAATCTCACAGCAGCAACATTTCCCTGATCAACCTCGTACAAAACAAATTATGATAACACTTCGTTATATCTCACTTGTTACAATGCATATACAGCATACAATGAAGAACACACCATGATCAGTCGACCATCGAACCAATCGAACCCCATAACAGTTACAACACATTGCAATGTATAGCAACAACCATGATCGATTTGTTCTCTGTACCGACGGTTCAATTCAGTTTCCTCTGTTGAGCAACTGTTGAACTTCCCAGTCATCAAACGGCCATCTCAGAGTGATGCGAGTCCTCCAGCGATCGGTACACCCTCGGTAGTCAACCAAATTGCGCTTGTTCACCCCATGGTCCTTCTACCGCTGCTGTTGCTGGAGCGGGTTAGAGAACTCCCGCAGTATGGCCGGTAAGCGCACTTTCGCTCGAGAACGCTAGAATCATCTGCGTGAAGTGGCTCGCTTTCAGCTATAGGCGCTAGAAAGGCTCGTTATGGCCGGTAACCACGCCACGCTCACATTGTTAGAAGGCTCCGCTGATATGGCAATAACCACACTACGTGGACTACTAGAGAGGCTCCCACATGGTATGGCGGTAACACACTATATGGCACCTCTCACCATCACACAGATGCAGTGATACAATCATGAAGTGATGCCCATGTAGCTCTGGACTGGTTGCTTGCTTGACAGAGCGGGTTTATACCGGTGGAGTTTGAGACCACATTTTTTCTCAACGTCTCCCGCCAGCAGAAGAACCTGCAGACACCTCGGGCATTCGCCAAACTATTGATTCATGGGCCCCAAAGGCCCATTGAACTATTCTTACACCATTTGTATTACTTGTCTGCGCTCTTTGGTTTTGTTAATTACATCTGTAACATTTCTAAATTATCCTTTTCATGGACCTTTCACATCCCCTCCACCATATCTCCATTTAAAGTAATCTGCATCAATATTTTTGTCTCTTGGCATGGAAATTAGAAGTTTCCTTGAGGACAAATAGCACTCGGAAAAATATATCCCTGATAGAATTATAATCTACCCACCACCAAACGAAATGTTAGAATAGTTGAGACTTCCTTCGGACTCGCGGACTAAACTAGGAGTGACTCGACTTCAGCTGACTACAATGACTTCGGACTGAGGACCTAAGCCTTGAGACTACCGATACAAAATGAAAAAAGTTGAAAAAACCTTAGAAAATTAGAGATTTTTAAAGATTTAAAACTAGTTTCAAGCACCCTTTATTGAATACAACACAAATAAAAGCAAATTTGATCACATACACAAATATACAATGATCACATAAGTATAAAGTACACAAATTGTAGTTGCGCTGCTGAAGGACTAGCTTCTAAGTCCATGGCTAGTCCTCACCATTTATTATCCAATAATAGTACAAGCATTTCCTAGTTAAATCATTTTAGAAGGATATAGATCCTAAGGGAATCAAGCCTCAAATCAATAAGTGGTTCTCCTTGAGTCAAGAAAAGCACAAGGTTTCCCAAATTCCAACAGCTACAAGTTACCCTATCACAATTTGGCACTCAAAGATTCCTATACCTCTATCATGCTCAACAATCACTATCAATGACATATACAATATTTTCCAGACAAAAGTGACTTCCATAATCCTAACCCTTCATATCAATGATATGATTGGAAGCTTGAGCACTTACCACTATTATACTAGATAATTATGGTTAACAGGTTTATTCATAACCCAAAATTCATAAACATTAATACACACAATATATGGATGCTACAATTAATCCTTTCTACCCAGATAACTAACTGTGTTCTCATTTAACTAATAACCATACCATTCACTATTTTACCAACCCAAAACACAATTATCCAACACCATGGAAAGTTGAATATAAGGTTACTTGTATGTCCTCAATCTAGCCATTATATCCCACATCTTATCACAACATAGCATATAGGTATTTTTCCTTTCACTATTCAAAGTAATTTATCAAGTCATTATGCCAAGAGTGGGGAAAACAAAATGTAGCTAAGTAACAATGTGAACATTGACATTATAGTAATAGCCGCTAAAGTAAATTTCTAGGTTCATCACATTGTCCTAGCTGATATCATTAACTCCAGCTAAGCAAAATAAATAAAAAACCATTTAATATAGACAAGTAAACATCTAATATCTCTCTTGGATCACATTTACCTTCACCAGCAAAATACTTAACAGTTTATTCAACCATCTTGCTTGGAGTATCATGGAATAGCTTACACAATGTTATCCTTCCCATTGCTAACTGTTTTCACTTAGCCCTATGCCAAGGTAAGCTTACATGAACCATCATGTTAGTGAACTAAAGAGAGATGATATCAAGATTTGGTCCTCTAAATTTTATTTTATACATGCAATGGCTTGAGGAAAAAATAGAATATTGGCTCAACACCTATCATTTAGCTATGTCTTTAAACATTGCGTAAGTGAGTTTATGATTCATCATGGTTTCACATAACTAATGGTAGTGTCCCAGCTTTTGCATCTTACGTAGACTATATGCAATTTGTAAAAATGGTAAAACATTTAACACATGCTACCAAATCAGTTATCTATGGTGCACTTGTATATAAAGGTGTTTGGTGTTTGAGGTAATGTCAAGGTTACCCCAAGTTTCCGGGACGGGGACGGCAGGGGACGGCGGGACGAGTCCCCAAGTTTCCGATTTTTGAGGCCAAAATTAGGGACGGCAGGGGACGGCTATATAAAAATATAGGGAAATTTTAAATATTTAACAGATAACATGAATAAGGCATGCATGATACACATTATAGAACATTAACATATAACATTTGTGTTCAACATTATGCCAATACTCAAAGTCAATAGTCAATACGCATTCAAAATTAACATACAGTTACACAAATCATAAAACAACCTCCTAGTTATAATTTATAAACTTATATCAAAATGCCCAAAGGCTACATTGCTGCCATATAGTTTAAAAGTTTGTTATGAAAATCAAAATACAATATCGTATGTCTAATGTATGGAACAAGATAATCCTTGATTATGGCTTTGACTACAAAAGATGCAAAGATTTGCAACGGGGGATATGTATTTTGTAGGTTTAATGATCATGATTCATCATTGGCCTATAACATGCTTAGACCTATAGTTTTAATGAGGTTTTGGGGGAAACACCCCAACAAGATTGAGGGGTAGTGGTGCCCCTGTGGCGGAGTCTGAGGGGCAGGCCTTGTGTCAAGAATAAAGGGCAACCCAACAAGATCAAGGGGCAGCAGCCCCTTCTGAAGTCTGAGGGAGGCGCCCCATCGAGGTCAAGGGGCAGCTGCTCTAAGTCTGAGGGGCAGAAAACGTGAGGATCAGTGCTCTGAGGAGTCTGGGGGCGGCCTCGAGGAGTCGAGGCGGCCCTGCAGAGGTCAAAGTGACACACAAATCTGCCAGCTCCACTGTCGCGTCTGAGAGTAGGGTCGAGGCCGGGCCCCTCCACAAGCCAAATAGGGAAGACCCGAAACCACAAACCTTCATAAAGCACACCATTTCAATTAAAATTTATAGAATTAAGATTTAATTTTAAAAATTATATTTTGAAAACTTTCAAAAGCGTCACGAGGCGAGTCTGGCCAGTGGGCGAGTTAAAGGCAGTCTGGCGATGCAGGCGAGGTCCAGCCGATCCGTGAGTCGCTCTGGTCGTGGGGTCCGAGTCCGGGCTCCCCAGACTCGGCCAGGCTGGCTCGGCTCGGGACTCGCCGAGTCATGGCGAGTTTGGGCGAGTTCTAACTTAGAACACGAATGTTTTAACCAGATTGCTTCCTTAAAGGCGTGTGTAGCTGCCATGTATTTTGCCTCCGTAGTGGACAAAGCGACTATAGCCTACCGCTTGCTCATCCAACTACCTACACCGTTTCTGCCATGAAAATATATCCACTTCGTGAATCTGCTTTGTAAATGTCCACGCTTTTGATACGATCCACATATCCCGCGAGATGCTAAGAGTCCTCGTGATTGAATTAGATGCCATATGAGGTAACACAAAGCATATTCTAAAGTGCCTTGGAATCAAACACTCTTTACAACATCCAGTAATGTCTTTCTGGATTAAGCCATAAAAGCGATAGAGTACTCCGCATGGGCATGTCGTATCGGACCATTGCATTAAGCATAAAATTGCACTAGCGCCAAGGCTTACTCTAGTCGCTCCTCCATAGTAGGAGATTTTGAAAAAATTTCAATAGATAGCTTCGTTCCCTGCAAAACTGGAACAACTAGCTACTTGTAATTAGTCATACTAAGTCTCTCCAAAATAGTGTTAATATGCTTACTCTGGCTGAGCCATAGTTTTTTGCTCTTTTTGTCCCTGGTTATTTCCATCCCTAGAATATACCTAGCTACACCAAGATCTTTCATTTTGAACTTTGCAGACAACTAGGATTTTAGATCAGAAATCATAAACATACTATTTCCAATGAATAACATATCATCCACATACAGGGCAATAATTAAAATACGATCATTCTCAACTTTGTAATACACATTGATCAGATTTCGATCTTACAAAACCCAGTGACAAAACAAATGTGTCAAACTTCTGGTATCACATTCCATAAAGAGATTTCTTTAACTCGCAAACCAGATTTTTTTTACCTTTTTCTACCAAGTGCTTGGGCTGGGACATATAAATTTCTTCTTCAAGATCACCACAAAGAAATGTTGTCTTCACATCCATCTGTTCAATCTCTAAGTCATAAGTTGCTGCAAGTGACAAAAGAAATCTAATAGGCTTGTCCGGCTTATGCAGGGAGAAATTTTGCTTTCCCTTAATCGATTTCCCTCTTTTGAATATCGCTTTTTGTCAACCTAAGCCTTATGCGCCAACACGCCATCCAAACCTATTTTTCTTTTAAATGCCGGTTGTATGGCGCGCACCTTGGGGCAAGGGCACCAGCTCCCAAGTGTCATTCTTTTCTAATGAAATTACCCATTTTTTTTCATTCATGGCTTCAACCCAAGAGTTTGAATCCAATTTCTATTCCTCTTTAATAGATCCCTAGGCTCATCCCGGTGTGTGAATTAAAGCATGGCACAAGTAGAATCTAACATAGAGAACCCATACCTATCAGGTTGTTTCTTCTCACGTGTAGACCTCCTCAAAGGCTGAGGCTAAGGGTCTGGTTTTTCTTCAAAACTCTCAAAGCTGCTCAAGCTCTCCTCAGATTTAGGTACGTTTTAAATTTTTAATTCTTTATCTGGTGTGGGAGAAATTTCAAATACATCCTCTTTGTTTTTTGATTTTGTCTTTGACTGCAAAACCAAAGTAGAAGGCCTCAGCTCATGAAAAATAACACTTCTGTTGTACAAAACCTTCCTAGTCTTAGGATTCCAAAGCTTGTATCCTTTTATGCCAGCACTATAGCCAATAAAAAATACATTTAACAGCCTCGTTTTCCAATTTAGATCTTTTTTCATTCGGCACATATGCATATGCTTCATAGCCAAAGACTCGAATTTGTCTTAGACAAGGCTTCTTTCCAAACCATGCTTCCAAAGGTGTTCTATCAACAAGAGCAGAGTTAGGGGAACAATTTATTAAGTAACATGCTATTGCAACTGCTTCAGCCCAGAACTTCTCCAAGCCAACACTGCTCAACATATTTCTTGCCCTTTCCATCACTGTCCTGTTGAACCTTTCAGCAACTCCGTTTTGTTGCGGAGTGTAGGGTGTAGTTTTATGTCTTTTAATTCCATGATCTTTACAATACCTTTCGAACTCTTCAAAATAGAACTCACCGCCATTGTCAATCCTTAAACACTTTATTTTTCTTCTAGTCTGATTTTCCACAAGGTTTTTAAATTCCTTAAAACGACTGAACACTTTCGATTTACTTTTTAAGAAGTACACAAATTCCCTTCTCGAATAGTCATCAATAAAGGAAACATAATATTTAGATTTCAATAACGAAGGAACATTCACTGGACCACACACATCAAAATAAATGTAATCAAGTATACCAGAAGATTTATGAGGACTGGAATAAAATGAAACACGGTGTTGTTTGCCATATATACAATGTTCACAAAATTCGAATTCAAGGTTACAATCATCAAGCCCTTCAACCAGGTTTTTATTTTTCAAAGTTTTTAAACCTTTTTCTCCTATGTGGCCAAGCCTATGATGCCAGAGCATAGTCTTTTCTGCTGGAAGTTTAACTTCCATAGAGTTTGCATGATCAGGAACTTTTTCCTCCTCTCCATGAGCAACCTTTTGTGACTTTGTAGAGACACTGTTGCATTGAACAACAAGTGTGTCCAACTTATACAAAGTACCAATTCGAGTACCCTTCGCCAGCACCAATCAGCCTCTAGTCATTTTGCAGCCATTGCCAAAGAATGAGACTTGCAGTCCAACATCGTTCAACTTACTAACAAAAAGTAAATTTCGAGCCAAACCTAGTATATGCATTACATAGATTGTTCCTTCATATCTTCCATGAGGGAACTAAAATTAAGGCTCTACAATCAACTATTTCGAGAGATAGATAAAACTTAGAAATTACACCTTTCCACCATTGTATTTTTCTAATACTTTTTGCTTGAACCAATCTCTATGAGATATCATGTGGGAAAGATGCTCCAAAATCAATGACTAGACATCACATCTATTACTTGCGTTTAAACTTTGCCAATGAGAAGACATCGCATCACTGAGAAAGAAGAATCATTGTAGATTCTATTCTTTTTCCTCCTCTTTTGCAATCCTTTCGGACGCGGTAAGCTGCCACCAGTTCCGGCCTTCACCTTGGACTTTTGCCCGAAGACTTTGATCTACATTCTGATTTTGATTTGGACTTCTTGTCCTTCTTGCCTTTTTCTTTCGATTTGCCTTGAACAACAAGAGCCTCCTTCGCCATCTCATAAGATTTCCTTCTTATCTCTTTTGATAACAAAGAAGCAATGTCTTCCATCTTAAAAGTGGATGTCGTACTCCCAATAGCCATCACCAAGTGATCCCAAAAATCCGGCAAAGAACATAACAATAGCATACAGCAATCTTCTTCATCAACCTTCACATCCACAGATGCTAATTGAGCAATCAACATGTTAAAAGCATTCAAATGATGAGGAACGGATGCTCCTTCCTGCATTTTCAAAGAGTACAACTTCCTTAAGAATAGCTTATTCACCAAGGACTTGCCCTGATAAATGTCTCCCAGTCTTTTTTATAAAGAAAATGCAGTCTTCTCTTCATGAACATTTAAAAGAATAGAGTCTGCCAAACAGAGTCTTATCAACCCTTTTGCTTTTTGATCTGCCAAATCCCAATCTTCTTGCTTCATGCTAGAAGGTTTCGTTCCAGACAAAGCAAGCCAAAGATCACGATCAACCAACAAATCTTCCATTTTGAGTTTTCACAACTCAAAATTGCTGCCATTGAATATCTCAATTTCAATCTTTCTTGATGTACTTGCCATTGCCATCACAATCTGTAATTTAAATTACCAGACTTCTACAAGACTCCCACTAAGCATAATTGACACAAAAAACCCAACCTACCCACAAGGATAACACAACTGGCCAAGCTCTGATACCACTTGTAAGGAAAGCTTAAGGTGTGGAACAAACTCTCCTAATGTCAAACCTCAGAGAAGAATGCAGACATGTCTTTAAATTTTGCAATTACAGTTCATTAAGATACACATGAAAGGAATAATAGAATAAACACATACACAATTGAACAACAAATTTAGGTGGGAAAACCCTTACGGGAGAAAAACCCACCACACCAAAGAAAAACCTCTTGTATTATAGTAATTGAATTACATACAAGTTACAGATTCTCCTTTCAGATAATTAATCTCACAGCAGCAACATTTCCCTGATCAACCTCCTACAAAACAAATTATGATCACACTTTGTTAGATCTCACTTGTTACAATGCATATACAACATACAATGAAGAACACACCATGATTAGTCGACCATCGAACCAATCGAACCCATAAGAGTTACAACACGTTGCAATGTATAACAACCATGATCGATTTGTTTTTTGTACTGACGGTTCAGTTCAATTTCCTCTGTTGAGCAACTGTCAAACTTCTCAGTCATCGAACGACCATCTCCGAGTTAGCACCGTCCATTGATCGGCGTACACCTTAGCAGTCAACCAAGTCCGCGCTTGTTCACCCATGGTCCTCCTACCGCACTGTCGCTAGATAGGTTGAAAACTCCCGTGGTATGGCGGTAACCGCACTACCGCTCGACTGCTAGAAGGCTCCCGCGGTATGGCGGTAACTGCACTACTGCTAGACTACTAGAAGGCTCCTGTGGTATGGCGGTAACCACACTACCACTCGACTGCTAGAAGGCTCCTGTGGTATGGCAGTAACCGCACTACCGCTAGACTGCTAGAAGGATCCTGCAGTATGGCAGTAACCGCACTACCGCACCTCTCTCACCATCACCTGGCAGTATAGTGGTAGAAGCATGAAAGTGATGCTTATGCAACTCTGAGCTGATTTGTGACAAAACTAGGGTTATACCAGTGAGTTTGAAACACATTTTCTCAACAGTGTTATGTGTCTACTTAATGCATCTGCCATAATTACAAATAAAAAGGGGGACAATGGATCGCCTTGTCAAAGACCCCTTGCACCACAAAAGAAACCACACAAAACGCGGTTCACAAGCACTGAATAGCGTGGGGTGGAAATGCAACAAAAGACCCATTTGAGCCATTTTTCTGCGAACCCCAATTTCTCCATTGTCTTGATTAGGAAATGCCATTGGACTCTATCGTAGGCTTTGCTTAGATCCAACTTCTCTACTATGCCACTCTTCTTAAGACTTTTTTAAGGTTTGTAATGTTTCGTGTGCAATAACGATACCATCCATTATGCATCTGCCTGGAATGAAGCTGCTTTGTTCCTTTGAGATCACTCGCAGTAAAACCTTTTTCAACCTATTCCCCATCACTTTTGTTATGATCTTGTAAATTGAATTGCATAGCGCTATCGGTCTATAGTCCGAAAAATCCTCACAACCATCTTTTTTGGGGATAAGGGCGACATTTGTATTGTTCAGATCTTTTAAGATGTTTGTGTTTTGTCTAGCCTCCTCCACTGTGCCTATTATTTCTACACTCACGAATTCCCAACATGTCTGATAGAAAAGAGTGTTGAAACCATGTAGGCCCGAAACTTTTTTCCGGCTTCATCTGGAACATGGCAGCTTTCACTTCTTCTTGTGCTACTCGAGCAGTCAACATCGCATTCTCTTCTTCCAACACAACTTGTTCCACACTGTCCAATATGCTAAGGTTGACATTCTCCGCTACCCCACTACCACCCAACAAATTTTCAAAGTGTTCAATACCCGCTCTTTGAATTTGGGTTTCCTCCACCACGACCCGAGTCGAGTCCCTTATTTGCGTTATCTTATTCCAAATTTGTTTGAGCTTTGTAGTGTCGTGTAAGTATTTATTATTCAGGTTCCCTTCCTCCAGCCAAGTTTCCCGCAATTTAGACTTCCAGTAACACTCTTCGCAAGCCAAAATTTTGTTGTATTCTGACAACAAACTCTTTTCTGCTTCAAGTTCAACTATGATCATTCCATCCCTGATTATTTTATCTCCAAAAATTTCCAGTTATTCTTCCAACCTTACTTTCTCTTCAAAAATATTTTTGAAAACATTTATGTTCCAATCCTTTAGTTGTTCTTTCATTCTTGATAGATTTTTTAGGAAGATAAACATTTTTGTACCAATAATTTCCATTGGTTCCTGCCACCATATTTTCAACAGATCCTTTAATTCCTCATGTCTCAACCAAATCTTTTCGAATCTGAATTGGCCTCTCTTTGGCCTTGCATTGGTACATAAGGTGAGTTCGATTGGGAAATGATCTGAGATGAAGATTGGCCTGATTGAAGCCTTCGGGGGTATTTTTTTCTACAACCATTCCTCAAAAACTAGGAATCTATCTAATCTTTCAACAATGTTAGTAAACCCCTTCCTTCTATTGTTCCAAGTAAAAAAAATCATTTGAAGTTTGAATATCTACCAATTTGTTATTGTCTACGAATTTGCTGAAATCTTTTTGTGTTTGTGCCATTCTCCCAATTCCCCCCATTTTTCTCACTAAGATCTAAAATGGCGTTAAAATCCCTCCCAGGATTAATTTTCCTTTAATCAAAGAAGTTGAGATTTCATTCCATACCTTAGCTTTATCTTTCGTTTTTGTTGGGTCGTACTCATTGAAGAGTTCAAATTCAAAGGATGGAGAGATTTGTTTTACCTTCATCTTCATCCAATACTGGTTTGATAATAAGTGATCCACTTTGATGTTTTTCGGTTGCCACGATACACCCAGGCCGCCTGACGCCCCCAGTGCATCAATGAACTTCCCTTCCCAACTTCTAGAATATTTGATAAAGGACACTATCTCTTCTCTTGCCCACTTCGTTTCTTGGAGTAAAATTAGGTCTAAGTTAAGGTTTTCCAACTGGCATCTAACCATTCGCATCTTGTTAGGGGCGTTTAGACCCCTAACATTCCAAATGAGGATCCTCATCTTTTGCCGAGGAGCAGCCTCCCTTGGGATCTTGTCATATACGTTTTAATTGAAGGTTGATTGCCCTTCTCCGCATCTTCCTCACGCTTTTGTTTCTTAGTCTTTCTACCCACTTAGGTAGCAAACACCGCCTTGGCTGATTGAAAGATGTGCCTCTCTTCAATGATGTTAATACAATCCTCCTTGTCGAGTGTCGAATCACGTTCAGAGTCTTCCCTATCAGAAACTTCATCGAATCCAAACAATTGAATGGATTTTTGGGCGTTTGATTCATCTATAGAATCTAATTCACCCTCTTTGGGTTGATGGTGTGGTTCAGTTATAACTATTTCATTTGTATTGGCTACCACAAGCGCCCAATCTTTCTTGTCATTTTTAGACGCTTCCTCGAGCTTCATTTCTTTTTCTACATTCCCTTTTTTCCCACTTTTTTCCTTCCAAGACTTCCTTAATGATCCTTGGATATCTCCTGCAGTCTTTTGAATTGTGATTCCTTCTACGATATTTAATACAAAAGAAAGCAAGCTTTTTGATCTCCACTGATTGGACCCAGGTATTTTCCCCATAAACTAAATTGATTTCTGTCAGAATATCATTAATTGCTAACAGTTTGATTCTTGCATAGATCAGCAATTCGTTGTCACGTAAATCAACTTTTATCGTATGTCCCATAGCATCACCAATTTTTGTTAAACAATTACTAGACTAGTATTCATAGGGAAGGTTGTATAATCTCACCCATGTAGGATCTCTCGGATTGCAATTTAGAGGATTGAAATTCTTCTCCCAATGTTGGACATATAAATACGAATTACAATTCTTCCAGTTGTCTCTTTCCAAGATTCTTTCCCTCATTTCCTTGTTCTCCATCACTGCAACAACAAGACCTCTCGGCATGAAGTTGATTATTGGATCAACTTTCCAATTATCCACCACCCATGAACTGATTTCCTTTCTTGTAAATCTTTTACCCAAAACCATCCTATAACCGCCATTCTTAGGAAAACTTCGACATCTGGCTCCACAATTTCGGTTAGATCGATCTATATTCTTTCCACCACATTGATACCGGACACATCTTCAATCTTGTTCTCTTTCTTTTGTCCTCCATTTGAGTTTTTGCACAACCCTAATCTGCAACTTCATTCTCCTTCATCGCATCTCTCCCATTCTATATTATTGTCTTATTCTTGATTTAATTTTCTTTTTAATTTATATATTCTAATTTGTATTTTTCTAATAGTAAAATTATCTATATATTTACATTAGATTTAAATTATATATTTTCTACTGTTCTTATTCTAATATGAATAATAATAATAAGATTAATAACATAGAATAAAAAAAGGTAGATATTAAACTTATCTATATTCTTTCTTATCTATATTCTAATTAAATTTCAATATTAATTTCTTATCTTCTCTTTGTACTCCTTTTCTAATCAATTCATTATTTTCTTTTATATTGTTTTGGCTCAGTTTCTAGTTATTGCATTTCAATTTTTGATCTAATTTACTTCTTTTCGTTTTATTTAATTCTTTGTCCCTATTGTTTGAGTCCATTACTCTTTTTAATTTTCCGTTTTTAATTCCATCCTTTTTAAATTATGGTTTTATCCTAATTGCTTCTCTTCTTAACTTTCTTGCTCTTTCTTATCAAGTCACTGCTTTCTTGTCCTTGTTTAGTGCACAACCCCCTCTCCCTCCTCCACATCTCATACCTTTTTATGTATTTCTTGGTCTGCAACTTATCATTCTTTTCCTTGAGCTCTCTAATTCATCCTGATGATGGATCACAAAGTGTGATCCAAAACGTTGATGCAAAAAATATTTACACAATCAAATCCAAAAACCATCAAGCAATAGTTTCTTTATTCTGGCCAACTCCCCTCCTTTTGGTGGTACTTACATTGAAATATATTTTGTTACTATCCTTATGAAAACATTTAAAAGAAGATTATGATTAGCAAGGCAGCGCTACAGTTTAATTATCTAAGGCTGATTTTCATTAAGACAAATACAATTAATTGGCAGATATCATGGTAGAGGAGGGTGATAACAGTATTAAGACAGCAGATTAAGAAGACAACAAATTCCTCATATGGTCGACCTCCTTGCATAATAATACTTGCCCAAAGAAAGGTAAGAAATGATTAACAAGGTGAGCGCTGGAATTAAACAAGGCCGATCCCTCTTGAAAGGGCGCCACCTCTCTATATGATCGCCCATTTTAAGTGGTCAAAAATAAATCTAATTAACGGTAATGAAGCTGACCGTATTCTAAAAGACACATCTTTTGAATTGCACCTTTTGGAAATAGTATAAAAGAAGATTAAATGGTCAATGGAAAAAACAACAATTAAAATAAAAATTATTTGAATAAAATCAGATCTAGAGGAAGAAAAAGAGCAGAAAATGAAGTCTGATTGTGATGTGTTCAAATAGAAAGAATGTGTGATTAAACATAGAGAAGATTTTAATGAATGTTTTCTGAGTTTAAAAACAGATATAGAAGAGATAAAAGGGGCAGAAATGAAGAAAATATCAGATTCATATTGTAATGTCCCCTTCTCAACAATGATTCTTCCAGCTGGCTGTTAGCCTATTTTGGAGGCCCGTAGGCTAGTCGGAAGAGGAAATTAGGGTTTCCAGTTGCTTGGAGGTTTCTTTTGTGGATTCAGGGGTTTGCATGTTGGAGTTTTCCAGATTGGTTTATGGATTCCTTCTGGATTTTCAGAGTTCTTCACAGTGGTATGACATGCAACTGCATCAGGTATAACTTTTCCGGACTTAATATTTTTAGTAAGTTACAATGGCTACTCAGTTTGTGGTTAAAATGCATTTGAAGTCACTTACTATTTTTAGCAGTATGCTATTTATAGTAAGTGCTATTTTTAGCAATGTTATTTTTGGCAGTGATTCAGCAGTTTGTTACTTTGGCTATATCTGGCAAGGCAGTATATTCAATTGGGCCTCTAACTTTTGTGGAGCTTGTTTTGGAAAATCTAATATTTGATGGAACATAATGTTTTAAGTGAAAATATATCATATGCAAAAAAGGACGACTTCTTGAAGGGAAATATTTAAGTTGCTTATAATGTATTTTTCACTTAATAAAGTAGATTCCCACTTTATGCTTTATTTGCATTTTAATAAAGTCTTGTGTCTTCTTGAAAATGGACGACTTGTCTTAAGGAGCTAACTGAAACTCAAATGCAAATTGATAAAGGTGAATTTTGATGTCATGTTAGGTGCCCTAATTGGAGGGAATGGAATTTGAATTTGGAGAAGTTATAAATATGAGCCTTGGCCTTCACTTGAGACTATCCATTTGCAAATACAACGAAGTGCTATTGAAATTTCTACAGACCTTTGCTTTGAGGAATGCATACCTCCTAGCACCTAGCTAAGCTTTGAGACTGCTCTTTACACTGAAGAGTAGATTGAGCTGATTGAAAATGAATACTTTTGATATTTTATTATTCTGGTGTGTTTTCTCAGTTTTTGGTGTGCTGGTGTGGTGCTTGTCTGAAGCACATTTTCGTTCGTAGCTCATTGTACGATTTTTGTTTGGTTTTGGGTGTTTGCTACATCTTTTCCTCCACCCTAGGCGACCCTTCTTGCAAATTTTCAGATTTTACTATAGAGTTTGGGATTTTATCTTGCTGGTCGCCCTCACTGGGAGGCCATACCATCTTCATGTTGTGCATTGGGAGGCGTGCTAAATCATACTGGACTGTTTATGTTTCATGGCTTGAACTTGGTCGCCCATCTCTTTGGCATCCTTTGCACTTGGTTTCATGTCATTCAGAGGAGTCCTTGCAGAGTTATGAGCATTTTGGTGTGATTTGAGCTTGCTGGTCTAAGATTTCTGAGTGCTGCAACTTCATATCAGATTGGTATTAAGCTTTTGTTTTGGCTTATTTTCTTAGTAGAATAGCTTGCTTAGTTGTGTTCATTTCTTCACATTTTGGAGTGTATTGGATGTCTTATACTCATAGTAATTTGCAGATTGCTTCATGTTGTAAGGTTGTTATCAGTAGTACTGATTCAATCATTTCATTTTTGCACTTTACCTTTTGTATTCCCACTTTTAGTGGAAGAGACTAGCCTCGCCATCTTATATTTCAGTTCAGTTCTTTACTCATTCCCACTATTTGGTGGAAGAGACAAGCCTCGCCATCTATTTACTTTTTGCACTTTACTTTTCTGTACTGCCCACTGAAAAGCGGAAGGGATTGGCTAGCCGCCCAAACATTTGCTTTCAGTACTTCATATTACACTCCCGCTGAATAAGTGGTCGAGTTGCATTTCATATCTTGCTGATCGGTTGAGTCGTCTTTCATATTGTAATCTCAGTTTCCAATACATTTCAGCTAACGATCCCCTTTCCACCGTATGCTCTCACCTCGCCCACACTAGGAACTTGGTGATCAAAAAGTGAAGGGTTGATTTTTAATATTGTACTTTCAGTTTGGATTTCATATAAAGACCCCCTTTCCAGCGTATGCTCTCACATTGCATTCATTAGGATTTGGGTGATCAGAAAGTGAAGGGTTACTTTCAGTTGGATTTTCTTTCATTAATGTTAACAGGTGAAATCTTGTGCTCAAAATCGAAAAAATTGTAAGGGGATATTTTAGTGGTATCGGAGTTGGTTTTCCTGCTAGCCTATGAATTCAGAGTTACAATTCTCAGATGAGTGACAAAGAATTGACATACTACAACAAAGAGCAGAAGAGACAACAGTATTAGAATCCACCAGTTCTAGATGAGGACACTTTTTCAGAGGTTCTAAGGAACCATGATCCTGCAGTTGGGACAATAGCAAAATGAGATAAGGGTCCATCCCGTGAGGAGGATGACAGAGATTCTAGAACTGAGAGAAAGTTCGACCTGACATTGGACATGATGACTCGGTTGCTTGCTAAAATGGATCAGTAAGTAACTCCGACACAATAACACTATGATGGTGAAAACAGCGACTCTAACACCAACCCAAGAGGGAGAACTATTGGGCAACATATCACAAATACTAGAGGATCAGCCTCTAGACCTCTTCTTCCTATCTTTACTCAAAGAGAGGAAACACAAGCTGAGGCTGAAGTTCCTATGGTAGATGAAGGCAAAGCTATATGGAATATGCTTCTCTACTTGTTGAAATCAGATAGCATTTGACCTTTGATCAATACATGAACCAAAGGAAGAGAAGAGGAGGTGGAAGAACTAACAATTGTGCTCCTATGGGTCCTAGAACGGATTTTCAACAAGCTCTTGGAAAGGTGACCTTGGCTCATTTTGATGGGAGCGATAAGTGTTCGGCAAGGTTGTGGGTCCAAAAACTTGACAATTACCTTTCACTAAGACCAATTCCTAAAGAAGACGCCATCAAGTTTACTACCTTGCACTTGGAGGGAGCCGCCCATGAGTGGTGGTATCATGGTTTGGTCACTCTTGACCATAACCTTATTCACACATATGAAGAGTTCACCAACAAGCTAATTGAGAGGTTTGATACTAAGGATCTTGAAGTGAAGTTTCGTGAGCTTACTGCTTCGGCAAGCGGCTCATTTGGACTCATACATTGCAAAAAGTTTACTCCTGAGAAATGAGGGCTTTCTCACGTCTTTGGTTACTTAGCAATCATTGAAGAAACATTGCTTTGTTTCGGGCGGAAGGTTTGGTCTAGGACCATAGAGAGGGGGTTACAGAGTTCACTTGATTTTACAAGTCTTTGAGAGTAGAGGCCTAATGTTAAAGAAAGCAAAATTATGGAATTAAAAGCTAATCCTAGGCCCTAAATTTCAGTCCAAGCCCTTTGCACACAAGAAAGATAAAAAGCACTTTTCAAGTCAGCATAAAATGTTTCCTTCTAAGTTGGATGATGAGCTTCGTGAGAAGCTTAGAAAGAATGGAAAATGTTATACATGTAGAGAACCATGGACTAAAGGGCATAGATGTTATGGAAAAGGTCATTCTAATAACACACTTGGAGGCCTATTAGGATTATGGATCCAGAATCTGATATATCTGATCCAGCTGTGTTGATGATGATCCCTTTTGGGACAGCATGCAAAGAGGAAACTCCAAAGAGAGGAGTCCGATGCAAATGGCAAAATTTGGGGGTACATTTTCCCAACTATCTAGTTTTCAAAAGAATGAATCTTTCAATGTTCGTGGAGTGCTTGGAGGGGCAGCGTATCGTTGCTCTAATTGACACGGGAGCAACTCATAATTTCATAGACGAAGGTTTGGTTGCAAAGAGAGGGCTCAAAACAGAAGAGTTTGAAGGTTTCAAAGTAATGGTAGTTGATGGTTTTGCTATATTTTGCAACCGAAAAATCTCTAACATGTCTATGCAATTGGGTAACTATGAAGTCAAAGATGACTTCTATGTTGTTGGCATTGGAGATACCGATGCGGTGCTTGGTATTCGATGGCTGCGATCTCTTGGAGAGATCACTTTAAATCTGCAAACAATGGAGTTGAAGTTTCAATCTGATGGAAAGAAGGTGGTGCTAAGAGGATTGTCAAATGGAGGCCCACGAATTGTGTCTTTCAAAAGAATGTAAAGGCTGATTTGTCATGATCAAGTTGAGTGGGCAGCAGAGTGTATGATCTTGCCATCCGATCCAGTTGAAGATAAGAGGCACTACCATCCTGATATTCAGTCTTTGATCACTAAGAGTAAGGTATTTGGTAGCATAGCTCCTGGGAGACCTCCTGAAAGAGGGACTGAGCGTGTCATTGAGCTCAAAGAAGGAGCCAAGCCAGTTATGACAACTCCTTACCGATATCCGAAGAAGCAAAAAGATGAGATTGAAAAAGCCATAAAGGAACTCTTGGAGATGGGTCACATTCGCCCAAGCAAGAGCCCTTTTGCTTCAGCAGTTGTGCTTGTCAAGAAAAAAGATGGCACCATTCGCATGTGTGTGGACTACTATGCATTAAATCAAAAGACTATCAAAAACTAGTATCCCATTCCCAGGATAGATGAGCTCATTGATGAGCTACATGGAGTTGTTTTCTTTTCGAAGATTGATCTTAGATCATGTTACCATCAGATTCGCATGAGAGAATCAAATATTGAGAAGACGGCATTTTGGTGTCACTATGGCCATTTTGAGTTTTTAGTCATGCCTTTTGGGTTGACTAATGCTCCTGCTACATTTTAGTATTGCATGAACCGAATCTTTCAAAAGCAGTTGAGAAAGTTTGTGTTGATTTTCTTTGATGATATTCTCATTTTCAGTAAATCTTGGGAAGAGCACCTTAAGCATTTGGAGGAAGTGCTTAGCATCTTATAATCAGAATATTTGTTTGCTAAGGAGTCCAAAAGTGAATTTGGAATGACGGAGCTGCTTTATCTTAGGCACATAATCAGCTCTAAGGGAGTTAGAGTTGATTCTGAAAAAATCAAGGCTATCTTGGATTGGCCTCCTCCAGAGAACCTGTCACATTTGAAGGGGTTTTTGGGTCTATGTGGCTTCTACAAAAGATTTGTGAAAGGCTACTCTCAGATGACTGCCCCTCTTACTGATCTCACCAGAAAAGGAACATTTGCATGGTCAGAAAAAGCACAAGTAGTGTTTGACAAGTTCAAGCAGCTCATGAGTTCTTGTCCAGTATTGGCCATACCCGATTTCACCAAAGCTGGAAGAGAAACAGTAGCAGCTGTCCCGAGGAGGTTAAAGGGGTTGGGCACGTTACAGCGGAATAAAACATCCATGAAAAAGGTGGTGAACTTGAAATTAAGATGTTAGGAGAACTTACTCCTATTTACCCAATAGGAAATGTAAAATCAGCATGCATGCATTAGCCAGAGTTAAGCAATTACTTGGATTTAAGAGGAGCAAATTATTTATTAACAGAAGCCATAATGAGTCGCCATTATTTCATGTATCAAGGACTTGAATGAAAGGAAGCAAAGTGGGTGAGTAATCTCCGAGCTTACGATTTTGACATTGAGTATGTCAAAGGCAAAAACAACATAGTGGCTGATGCACTCTCCAAGAGATCCCATTTGAGCTTGATATGTGAGCTAACTGCTGATTGGAAGGAGTTGATTATTGCTGATTATGCCAAAAATTAGTTTGCAACCAGCATTGTTGAAGGTAACTTGCATTCAGTATAAGGGTAGAATCTTCTTGGTGCCAGAATGTAAGCTTAAAAAGAAGATTTTGCAAAATTTTCATGACATTCCACTTGCTGGTCATCAAGGTTATTTTAAGACTTATATGCAAATATGTGAAAGATTTTCATGGCAAGGGCTAAAAAATGAAGTCTAACGTTACATTAAAGAGTGTCATAATTGCCAAATGAACAAGAATAAGCTCTAGTTGGTTTGTTGCAGCCACTACCTATTCCCAATCAAAAATGGGAAAGTATATCAATGGACTTCATAACAGGGTTGCCAAAGGTACAAGGGAAATATTGCATATATGTTGTGGTTGACAAATTAACCAGGTTTGCTCATTTCTTTGCCATTACTAGTTCATTTTCAGCGACTCCAATTGCAGATTTGTTTTTTCATGAGATGTTTAGATTACATAGGTTGCCGAAAAACATTGTTAGTGATAGGGACAGCAAGTTCCTTAGCACTTTTTGGCAAGAAGTTTTCAGATTGAGTGGTGCAGTGCTCACTCCAAGCACTAGTTATCACCCACAGACTGATGGGCAAACAAAGATTGTGAACAAGTGGTTGGAGGGCTATCTTAATCTTGGCGTAACAACTAACACCT
>VDFB02169045.1:0-33379 GCA_007258455.2 Sequoia sempervirens
AAGTCTCTATCATGATATGTCGTTGATTTTCTAAATCCCCGCATTAGGACCTCACTGAGAAGCTAGTAGTCATGCGCGTCAATTGTCATGCTACGTCGCTGCTTCTCTAAATCCTGCTTAGTGGGATCTTGCTGAAAAACTAATAACATGATAAAGATTGAAAGACAATTGTCAAGTGTTTGCCAAGTGCATCTGGATATCCATTGTTTTGATGTCAAGATGGCATGTTTGATAATGTCGAGATGTCCTAATGTTTTAAATTTTTGAGGACCCTAAAAAAATGTCGAGACTTTGGTGAATTCAGGAAGGAATCATCCTGAATAAAGCCGATGTCGGGGGGATTTGATCCCTAATGGTCGTAAAGGGGGGCCCCCGAAATAATGACGATTCCTAGGAAGGACACATTCTAAGGCATGAATGACGGAGTTGATTCTTCAGAAGGACTCATCTGAAGAGTACCGATGTCAGGAGGAGTGATCTTTAGATGCCAGGAAGATCGCTCAAAAGACTAAATGACGATGATGACGCCTAGGAAGGACATATCCTAAGGCGTAAATGACCGAGGTTGTTGTTCAGAAGGACTCATCTGAGGACTAACCAAAATTTGACAGTTTGACCAGTTATAATGATGATTTGACTTGTTTTGACCGAGGTTGACTTGTGTTTGACTATATGCCAATATTGCCTTGATAACATGAGTGGTATGAGATTGTTATGCTGAATAGAATGATTGTTTTACTCTTGTTTTAGGAGTTTTCCCCCATATGGAGAAATGATTGAAGACTTCTAACGTGTGTGCCAGTGTAGTGCCATGAACCCTAATGGACTGACCTAGTGCGGCCTCGGGGGCTCATCGATAGATGGCCTTGCCTACGTCATACACTCAAAGACCTCGTAGTTCGACATGACCAATGACTTTGTTCTGATGACCAAAGATTGCGCCATGATTTATTTTGACAAACCTAAAAGGACTAACCTAATGTCTCGGGGACTCTAGTATGAGTCTTGCCTATGTAGCAAATGCGCAGAGACAACGTAGTTCGGACAATGACATGGACTTATTGACTTGATTGACTTAGACCAGAGATGACAGTGCACTTGTGTGCCTTATGCAGTCTAATGTTTTGCTTGGTTTTCTTCAGGACGTTTTGCGATTTTTAGATCTTTTTTCAAGCCATTTTGCAATGTTTTTGGTCTTTTTTTTAGGACATTTTATGATGTTTTTATCTTTTTTCAGGACATTTTATGATGTTTTTGATCCCACGTGTCATCCACTGCAGTCGCATGATAAACATTTTGCCCCCAGTTAGGTCTAAGACTTAGCCGTTTGCAAGGAACATGGACGGGATGTTGCTGACTTGCCAGACGGACATTTGTCAAAACATGATGTCAATCGGTCATCCACTATGATAGGAAGGGTAGGATGTGATGGCGATTTGTGGAAATACCTTTCATCCTAGGCCAAGTTTAGACAAAGTGACAATAGATGGTAGAGCAATGATTGAGTACGCATGGCTCCTGTTTGCCAGGTTTTCACCATAGTACTTGTCCAAAGCGCCTGTTTGCCAGGTTTTCACTATTGGATGAATTATTTTTCTTTTTACTATTTGTATGATTTTTTTATTTTTTTGGTGTCACCAAGACGCCTGTTTGCCAAGTTTTCATCAAGGTGACGATTTTTTCCATTTTTTAATTTTTTTGTATTTTAGGGCCCTTAGCTTTGTCCTCTGATGCTATGCGTAGAACTTTCAGAGGTGTAAACTATTGATGGGCTCAGTCAACTATTCCCCATCTAGTGTTGCCAGTTGATATGCTCTAGAACCAAAAGAAGATATGATAATATATGGACCCAACCAGTTTGGTTCAAATTTTCTTGGCTTTTCTCTGTCTGCTTGGTTCTTAGGGTTCTGCATGAGAACCAGGTCGCCAATGTCAAACTTTCTGACCATAACCTTTTTATTGTAGCTGCGACAAAGGCGGTTTTGATACGCTTGGAGGTGATTCAGTGAGTTTTGTCTTCTCTCATCTAGCATTTCCAGCTCGTGCAAGCGTGATTGTCGGTACTCCTCGTCATTAGTTAGACCCTTCAAAGAGACTCGTAGCGAAGGAATTTCGACCTCAATGGTTAAGATGGCTTCAGCGCCAAAGACCAGGGTGCATGGAGTGGCCCCTGTAGGCGTACGAATGCTAGTTCGGTAAGCCCACAGAGCAGGGTTAAGTTGTATGTGCCAATCGCGACCAGCATCATTGACAGTCTTTTTAAGAATCTTGACAATAGTTTTATTCGATGCCTCAGCTTGGCCGTTTCCTTGAGGGTAATATGGGGATGAAAAATGGTGTTGGATATGGAATTGCTCACATAACTCACATACGTCTTGGTTTTTGAACGGACGTCCATTAACAGTGATGATGGATTGTGGAAGGCCATACCGGCAAATGATGTAGTTGAGGATAAAATTTGATATTTTTTTACCGGTAATGTATGTCAATAGGATGGCTTCGATCCACTTTGTGAAATAATCAGTGGCGGTGATAATGAATTTATGGCCGTTGGATGAGGTCGGATGAATCTTACCCACAAGGTCGAGTCCCCATTGAGCGAAGGGCCAAGGAGAAGTGATTGGCCGAAGTTCTTGTGCTAGAGCATGGACCAAATCACTATGGATTTGACACTTGCGATAGGTTCTAACATATTCTAGTGCATCTTTTTCCATTGTCGGCCAATAATACCCAAGTCTCGTTAGTTTCTTAGCCAGAGTAGGGCTGCTCGAATGAGATCCACATATACCGTCGTGCATTTCTCGTAAGGTCGTACATGCTTCATCGGTGTCAAGACATCTAAGGAGGGTATTGTCGAAACTACGGCAGTATAGGGTGTCACTAATAATGGCATAACTTGCGGATTTCCTAATGAAGGACTTTCTTTGGTTATTGGATAGGTTCGATGGAAGGGTGTGAGTCTTTAGATAGTCATAAATGTCCTGATACCAAGGAGAGTTGGGACCAACAAGTTCACAAACCATTTCCGATTCTGGGATATCATATGCGGGTATCAATAGTTGTTCTACTAGGAACTCAAATTGTGACACATCTTTAGGGATGTCCAAGAGAGAACTAATAGTAGCCATTGCGTCCGCTGCCTTATTTTGTACCCTGGGGATTTGTTCAAAAGACACTGATTGGAAGTATGTTAAGAAACTATCCACCATCCTCTTGTAAGGAAGCAACTTCTCATCCTTTGTTTCATAGTCACCATTCACTTGGTTGATTACTAGCTGGGAATCCCCGAATACAAGCAATGTCTGAATTTTCCATTTGATTGCCAACTTGAGACCTGTAACTAGTGCTTCGTATTCGGCAATGTTATTTGTGCAAGGGAAAGCGATTCGAAATGACTTAGGAATTGAATCCCCTTGTGGTGTGATGAACAAGATTCCAGCCCCTGAGCCATGACCAGTGTGGGACCCATCAAAATACAGCTTCCATGGTGTTGCTGGTTTCGTAAGAAAAATGGACTCATCAGGAAAATCAGTTACTAATGGATGAGAGACTTGAATTGGTGCATCTGCCAGTTGATCTGCTATTACTTGCCCTTTTATTATCTTGCGTTCAACATACTGTATGTCGTACTCACTTAGGATCATGACCCATTTTGCCAATCGGCATGTTAACGTTGCTCGACTTAATAGGTATTTCAATGGGTCAATTTTGGCAACTAGTTGTGTCTGATGATTGAAAATAGAATGCCTTAGTTTTTGGGCTGCAAAGACAACTGCGAGGCATGCACATTCAATGTATATGTAATTCAGCTCGTAACCGATCAGTGTGCGGCTAATGTAGTAGATTGCTCTTTCTTTCCCCTCATAATCATTTTGGGCCAGTAATGCCCCCAATGCTGAACTAGTGGTTGAGATGTATAGAATTAATGGCTTTCCATGAATAGGCGACATGAGGATTGGTGTTGATAGCAGGTAATCTTTGATTTGCTGGAAGGCCTGTTGACATTTATCTGTCCATACAAAGGGGACACCTTTACGCAACAAGTATTGGAATGGGTGGCACTTATCTGCCAATTGGGCTATGAAACGACGAATAGATTGCACTCTGCCTTGTAGGGTTCTGAGTTCACTGATCCCTCTAGGTGGAGGCATGTCTATGATTGCTTTGAATTTTGCCGGATCAACCTCTATTCCTCGTCGGGAAACTATGTACCCCAACAGTTTTCCTGATGTGACCCCAAAAACACACTTCTTAGGGTTTAGTCGAACCTTGTACTCTTCCAGTCTCTTGAAAATTTTGTCGAGTACCTTCAAATGATCTTTCCTAGTTGCTGATTTGGCCAATAAGTCATCTACATAGTCTTCCATTATATTGTGCATCATATCATGGAAGATCGTGGTCATAGCCCTTTGGTATGTGGCACCTGCATTTTTGAGACCGAAGGGCATGACATTCCAACAGTATGTACCCCATGGGCAAGTAAATGTTGTTTTGTGTTGGTCCTCAGGAGTAATGTAGATTTGATTATAACCAGAGAAACCATCCATGAGGGATAGCATCTCGTGTCCTGCTGTAAGGTCCACTATGATGTCAATGTTTGGTAAAGGAAAGTCATCCTTTGGACATGTTTTGTTTAGGTCTCAGAAATCTGTACATACTCGAATTAGCCCATTTGGCTTTGTCACCGGCACTAGATTGGAAATCCATTCAGCATAATCTATAGACCTTATGAATCCGGCATCCAATAATTTCTTTAGCTCAGCTTTAACCAATAGAGCAACTTGAGGGTGCATTTTGCGCAACTTCTGCTTGACTGGTTTAGCATTGGGTACTAGTGGCAGATGATGTAGAACTAGTTCGGGGTCAAATCCTAGCATGTCAGTGTAGGACCATGCAAAGTTTACTTTCCGTTCTGCAAAGAATTTATGAAAGTCTGGTCTCTCTTCATCTGTCAATGATGCCACAAATAGGACCATCTTGGGGTCTTCTGGAGTTGAAATGTTATCCTCTATGGTGTCCTCAACAAGCATGGCCGATTTCTCCTATTGCACGGGGAGGAAGTCCAGTCCTCCATCTTTGGGCACCTCAGAGAGGTTTTCACTCGCAGATACATCCTTTGTTTTTACTATTTTATCATCAAGAGGTGCCTTTCGGTTTTCACCTAGAGACTTTTCATTTTTTACTTTATGTTTACTTTTGCGACTAGAGGACTGAACTGTCTCACCGAAGTATGTCGTGCAATCTAGATCAATAGAAAATCCTGATTTGTGATCCCCACTGGGTATGCCTTCACATAATCCCATGAATTTAGCAATGGCTTCATCATTTTGGAATGTGTCTACAACTGGCGGTCCTTGTTGGTCCCAATCGACTATTTCAGGGTAGACTAATGAAATGCCATCATAAAGGCTAGTGAATTTGGGTGAGGATGCCGATAGCATACAGATGGATTCGTTGATGTTGTAGATGAGGTTAGCATCATCCAACTTGACATCGGACTCTATCTAGTATTCTCCTTCACTAGTGTCATATTCATTGTCATAATAAGGGGTGAAGGTTTGAGAGCCCTGGCTATCAATGTCATCTGATACTTCGGATAGATTAGACTGAGGGGGTTCAGATGGTGGTTGTTGTGTGTCATGGGAAGTGATAGTGGGATTTTGACTGTTTGGTGCCCGCTCAATTTTGAATGCTTTCCAAAATCATTGTTCAAAGGTCAATTCCCCTGGTTCGACAAACAAATCATCAAGACAACAGTCACTTAGGGATCGTTCGGAGCCAAATTCCCACTCGTGGGAGTCTGTTTCAGTTAGGGATTCCCTAGTAGTCTCAACACTTTCAGAAGCATGTACTCGCTCACTGGAAAGTCCAGAGGTACGTCGATCGCCATTGTCGAGTGATCCAAACCCTAATCCAAGATACTTCAGAGTTTGGAAAGTTTCTATGGGTTCCTTTGACCAGTTTTATTTTTTCCAAGGCCACTAGTACCATCGTAGCCTTTAGCCTTCATAATGTTGTAACCCTTGCCATATTTCTGAACTGGTAATGGGGGTAGTGCGACTATATCCTTATAGATCCATCCTGTGATGTCGACAAGGTCTTCATCATTCATGTCTCCCCATTTAATGAAAACTGTATTCGGTGGAACTTTGAATGTTTCTTGCGTTCCATTCTGAAACATGGTCGACCATATATCTTTGGAGGAGTGGGTATTGTAGTTATGCTGTATGTTGTATTTAGTTTGAACTCTCCACAGCCCAGGTCCAGGATTTTGACAGTTGCCTCAGTCTTAGGACTGGTGGAGGGTGGTGGTATGGCAGAAGACGTGGATGGAGTGAATGCAGAAGATGACATGAGCATGGAAGGGTCGATGTATTTGGACGACGAGGAGCCAGGTGCTTCTCGATTAATCGGTACTCAGTTTTCAAAGATACCCCTTAAATTGGTACAATATTGGAAAGGGTCGGGGTCTCTGTATATGGTGACTTCTGTACCGTCAAAAGGGAACTTGAGGCATTGGTGGTATGTTGATGGAACGGCTTTTAAAGCGTGGATCCATGGATGACCAAGTAAAATGTTATATGGTAGTTCCAAATCCAGGACCTGGCAAGTGGTGTCTACAATGATCGGTCCCACTCTGATAGGGAGAGAGATAACACCCCTTGAAAAGTGTTCCTCATCATCGTATGCTTTGATCACTATGCTTTTCGTTGGGTCTACGCACGCATCAGAGAATCCAAGAGCCTTAACCAATTTGAGAGAGCATATATTCAACCTTGCTCCGCCATCTATTAAAACCCACCAAACTTTGTGTTTGTGGACAAAAACTTCTATGTGTAAGGCGTCATTGTGGTTGGTTTTATGTGATGAGTAATCTTGGTCCGAGAAGGTGACGTGGTGTGGTGTGGTAAGATATCCAACCATAGTTTCAAACTGATTGACATCAATGTCCTTCGGGACCGACGACTCTAGGAGAGTTTTATCCAAGATTTCTTTGTGCGCAGGAGAGATACGAAGCAGCTCAAGAATAGATATTTGCGCCGGAGTCTTTCCTAGTTGGTCAATTAGGTTGAACTATCCTTTGGGTTTCCACTGTTGTGGGGTTGAGACAAGTTTTGGTTGTTTGGCAGATGAAGTGGGTTGTGATTGCTTAGCAGATGGGCCTGCTATAATGATCTTGGCTTGTCTAGGGGGAGGTGGACTAGCTATAGTGACCTTGCCACTTCGCGTAGTAGCATTGCACTATGGTGCTCTCTTGATTTTAATGGTGTTGATGTACTCATCGTCAGTTCTAACATTATTTATTGTTGGTCCACCAGAGTAATCATACTTGGCTCGGGTGAAGTTAGCTTGGTTGTGTGGACCTAAAGTGGAAGCATTATGAGAACCATGATCCTGTAGTGGATTCTTGTGGATAGTATGGTCTGAGTTAGAGGTGAATTGCGATCCACCTACCTCGATGGTGCAATTTTCAATGAGGTCTTGGATTATGTTTTTCAGTTGTCGACAGTTGGAGGTTGTATGCCCTTTGACTCGATGGTATTCGAAATGTGCATTGTCATTCCACCATGCTGGTTTGAATTGTCCTGGGTCATATGGTTTTATTTCTGGAAGTGTGATGACCCCATGTTGGATACATTTCTTAAGGACTTCTTCAATGGGTTCACCCAAATGAGTATAAGTGCGACCCCTAGGGAATTGTCTCATCTGACGATATTGGCCCTGATTTTTTTGACCATTTTGACTGTTTGAATAAGTATTGGGAGGAGGTGTTAATGTCGTTGTTGGTCTGTTTTGTTGTGGAACCCCTTTTAGGGCCAATACAGGACCTATAGTGTTTGCAGTCTTGGCATCAATGACACCATCATTTGTGACATGTTTGTTCTTAACCCAATATTTGTTTTTGTCCACGGGTGGGTTGGTGTTTGTGTTTTTGGAACTATATCTCAATTCTCCCTTTGCGATAAGGGCTTTCTCAATTTGGACCCCCTTTTCGATCAATTCTGTAAAGTTTGTGCAACAATGTATTTGCAGTGCGAATTTGAGGGGTCCTAGAAGTGTTTGGACAAACATGTCAACTTTTTCCCTTTCGGGGATGTCAATGTGACATCGACTAGTGAGACTTCTCCATTTTTGAAAGAACGGGATGAACGTCTCACCCAACTCTTCTTGTGTGAGATGGCACAAGCTAGTGATAGAGGTGTCTATGTCAATGTTGTATGCGTAATTTCTTATGAACTTTCGTTTAAGCTCATCCCATGTCCAGATATCTTTTTGGGTTGAAAACCATTCAAGGGCTTGACCCGCCAGACTTTTGGA
The DNA here is from genome assembly GCA_007258455.2 of Sequoia sempervirens. Classification (NCBI taxonomy): domain Eukaryota; kingdom Viridiplantae; phylum Streptophyta; class Pinopsida; order Cupressales; family Cupressaceae; genus Sequoia; species Sequoia sempervirens. Next base: position 8,320 of record VDFB02169045.1, read on the forward strand.
AAAAAGTCTCATCAAGTATGTGGGTTCATAGGCGATATCCATACAGTTGGTTGCGAATTCGCGAATATGTTCAATGGGATTTGTCTTGCCTCTATATTTTGTGAAGTTTGGTGACACGTATCCTAGTGGGAATGCAGCCATATATAAGTTTGTGTCGAATGGATATACATCCAGATCATATGATATTTCTGATTTTCCACCTGTAATGAACAGGTTTTGCATTTTCTTCTCCATATCCCTCACTATTGCCTTGATTCATTTATGGTAGGGTCATTTACGTTTCCATATGTTGGAATGCGTGGTACACCATGTGTTCCTGCGTGAGTATAGGTGTATTGTGGCGGTACAGGTTGTTGCGGTACATATGACATGTGTTGTTGGTATTGGAAGTTGTGATTAGGTGCATGTTGATGAGTGTGAACGTTGGATGAGTATGTTGGAATGTGTCCCCCACCCATGTGTGTCGTTATTTGAGGGATGTAGTGACCATGACTGGTATAGTGTGTCGATGATGTCATGGGTTGTGTTATTTGGCCACCTTGTGTAAATTGCTGATTTTGAACAAGGGGGACATTTGTGTTAGTGCTTTGGGAGGTAATGACATGTGACTGTGTTGTTGTGTTGACATTTTGTTGTTGGCCTTGGATAAAGATACGTCCAGCGGCTCCTCTCGGAGGATTTTGTGAAGTACTACTGAATGGATTTGTTGAAGTTGTATTCATGGTAGTAGTTGTAGTTGTCAAGGGGGGATTGTGGTGACTTGAGGATGCCCCCGTGGTGTTTACTGTTGCAGTAAAAAGAGGATTGGAATAATTTTCCCATGTTGTCGAGGAGCCAAGATTGGTTCCATCAGATTGGGGTAGTGTTGTGGATGTTGTGGATGATTGTGATCCCCTAATGGATGTAGCGTTTACTGTATTGGAGATGTTTGGGACATTGGATATGGTATGCGATGTCATTGTGGTGTCAAAAAGGGTGTTGTTTGTAGCATTTGGAGGTTGACCACTATGTGCAATGTTATGTGCGTTATTGGTGTTAGGGTCATTTAGTGTGTTAGTGTCAAACCCTGGTGGTAACTTAGCTCCTTCACTCAAGAGCATGGCTACGAATCTGTCTCTGTCTTGACGCGCTATTGTTTCAGCAAGCTAATAGACCTCTGGGTCTTGTGTCAATGCCTCTATGTTTTCTTGAAGTAGTTGACTGTTTTCATCTCTTTGTAAGTAGAGGTCGAATGAACTGGTTGATGAGGATTGTGTTGTCAGTAGAGGTTGAGTGTCTAGATTAGAAAATGGATCGTACAGGGTCCAATTTGAGTCATGTGGAGGATTGTTGGGGTCTTGCCTAAAGTTTTCCATTTGTCTTTTTTATTTTTGGAGTCTGGTTTCAACCATAAATGATATTTTCTCAAAAGGGAATGTCCACTAAATGCAAGTATGACACTAGGTGAAATCCATGGTTCAAACTAACGACTAAAATGACCACTGTTTTTGGATTTTTGTGAATAAGGTATGCAATGTGGATGCAATGTAAGACGAGGTTATCTAAGCACTTCTAAGCTTGAACTTTGTTTTCGATTTGGACTGTTAAAGGACTTTGTTGTTAATGACAAGTTGACAAGATGACTAGTGAGTCTTCCTAACTAGACTTTTGAGTTGGAAGAAATCTCACAAAAGAGGACAATGACTAAAAGGATGTTTGATAACTTGGTCCAAAAAGGTATAATTTCGAAAACAATGATTTTTCCAAGGGGTGCTTAAGATTTTCCTACTCCTAAGTATGCAAAATGTGAACCTAAGGATAGTCTAATGTTGAATGTATGCAACTACAAGGGATGATGTATGAAACCTAAGGTGACTAATGCAAGCTAAGAGACAAGACTTTGAGCAATTTCAAATTAGGTTTTTGACAGATGGTTGACAGTTTGGAGACCTAAGGTTTCGGCTGCGAAGCTTAAAATTTTGAAAGGCAAGTGCGGCACAATTTGGCAGTTGCGTCACAGTGTAACATATGCGGTTCAGTTTATCAATTACGTCACAGTTTAGCATATGCGGTTCAGTTTATCAGTTGCGTCATAGTTTAGGTTATGCGGTTCAGTTTATCAGTTGTGGCTTTTCGACTGTCATATGCGACTCGGTTTATCATATGCAGCTTTCAGATTGACAGATGCATCGCGACGTCTACAAATGTGGTGTTCAAAGTCTCAGATGTGGTTTATCAAAGCAGTTGCGTTGCAATATGTCAGTTGTGGTTTGACAGCTATGACAGTTTTGTTTCAAAGTGATTTTCGTGGTATTTTGATGGAAGTTTTGATCTGTTTGATGAATGTTTTGTTTGGACTGTGACGAAACCAGAATGCACTTGAAAAACACAGCGTTTTAAGGGGTAACCAAACACACATGAGATAAGCACAATCCTAAAAAGGCCACTAGGCCATGGGTTTGTATACTTGATATAGCCCACCAGTTATACCCCGGATTGGTGATGAACACCTTTCCTTCTCGAGAGCAGATAGCTTAGAATTTTGGTGGCATTGGCTCCCCTCCACGGCTCATTAACGTCATTCGAGCACACCAAATTTGGATTCATTGGGTAGTGACATCCCAAGAGTTGCTATCTCTACTCAAGGGGATCAGTAGTGAGTAATCTTCGGGCATGATACTATACCCTGCACTATATCAAGCAACGGCCAATAGAATGGTTGGACACTAAGACAAGAGGTGTTTAATTTAGGCATTCCATCCGTGGGGCGTGATCCATGCGGCGAGAGTCCCCTTTCGGATCCATCTCGTCAGAACCACGCTCGTGATTCTTGGGCTTTCCCCAAGAACCCACTTTTCTATACCGGCTGGAAGTCCCTCAGTGTCAGGGTGCTACCGGTCTGAGTCGTCCTAGGGTGAGTACTTTTTCCCACCATAATAGGCCCAAGTTCTAAAGTCAGTAACCATTTCTCTTACACCCAAGATCGTACGAATGCGCAAGGGGAGAGGATACTCTGATATACCGAATCGTGAAGGGTAATATAACAGAAAAGAATGGGTCTGGTTTTCTGATCACAAGGTTTTCACCAAGTGAGAGCATACTCACCTACCACTTCACAAGCACAATCAAGCATAAAATACATGATTCTTTTTATAAGCACCAAAAACTAATGTTTTCTAATCTAGAAATAAACAAGCACAATGTTTGTTTTTTCCTTCTTTGACATGCGAATCTGCAAACAATGAGTTAGTAGTCTTTTTGAAACAATGGTCTTTGACATATGAATGGGGATCGCCACATGCTACAAGAGAGGATTAGTAACAAAATCTAACCTAACCCACATGCAGGAATAAAAACAAAATACAGAAAAATAGAAAATCTGAAAACCAGAAAGCAGAAAAGCCCGAAATCCGAAAATTAGAACCTCAAAACTGATAGGAAAAATTTACCAGGCAAATGCGGCGCGGTAGAAAAATTACTAGACAGATGCAGCGCGGAATGGAAAATGCGTCGTTCGGGTTTTCGAATGCGTCTCTGTAGCTATTAGTTGCGGCTCGTCAGAACGGTTGTGTCGCTTATGTCAGCAGATGCGTTGTGACGCTTGCAGCAATCCACACCTGTACCTTGCAAAACAATAGAAAACAACAAAAACAAACCCTACGAAAACATAAAGTCGCTACAAGAAAGGATTAGTGACACAAAATCTAATCTTATCCAACATGCAGGAATAAAAACAAAATACAGAAAGACATAAGATTAGAAAACCCGAAATCCAAAAATAAAACCCCAAAACTGAAAGAAGAATTATACCAGACGGATGCGGTGCGGAATAGCAAATGCGGCTTTCGGGGTTTCGAATGTAGCTCAGTAAAACAGATGCGTCATTATTGGCGTCAGTTGCGGTGCGACAGAGCAATTGCGGTTCTACTGTTCTCAGATGTGTCATGACGCATCAGATGCGTCACGACGCATCGGATGCGTCACAATGTTTTTTAAAAAAAACTTGCGGCGATCCGTACCTGTACCTTGCAACACAACATAAAACAACAAAAAAAACGTACGAAAAACGACGTCAGGTTCACCAATGTAATCAAGGGAAAATCAGATTTGTTAAAGGGGTTAGCACAATAACATTAAAATTCCAATGAAATAACAAAGTACAAAGGAAATAATCATGAAAACAAAAGGAACAAAGTTACCCTAAGTCTCCACCTTCCATGGTTGACCTTTGTTACACCTCCTAGCTTGCAATAAATAAAAGATACCCTCATATTTGTATGAGCAACTATGACAAATGACTAAGCCCTATGCAAGTGTTGAAGGATTTGCATAAAAGAAAATGACCTCACAATGGACTAAAATGACAATGACTGTAAGTGACTATGACTGCAAAACTAATAATAGTATAAAGTGAAATCTGAGCATGAGAGAGACCAAGAGAGAGCCAAATGAGAACAAAATTGCCATTTTATAAAAACTGCAATTTTGAATGTGTGGCCAGGATGAGAAGATGACAAAAACCATAGGATCAATGATCAAGATTGAATGTTGCTGTGTGCATTAGGGTTAGGTCAAAATTAGGGCAAAAGATAAGGATGAAGGGTTGAGATTGAATTATAAAATAATTCAATCTAGGGCTGAAATTAAATGAGATATCAGGAGATAAGATTGGCACAGAAAAAAAGGTTGCTGGAGAAATTAGATAATAAAATTTATTTACTCCAGTTGACCAGTAAATAATTAAATAATAAAGATATTATTTAATTATGGAGGAATGTGACAAAAGAATTATTTTGAATTAAATAATGATTAATTCAAAATTCAAGAGAATTGACTAAATTAAATAAATCAAATTTATTTATTTTAATGAGAGAAAAGGCTAATGAATAATTAAATAATTAAAATAATTATTTAATTATAGTGGGAAGTGGACAAAAATTAAATAAATTAGAATTTATTTAATTTTGGAAAGAAAGTGAACCTAATTAGTGACGTAATTAAATAAATAAAATTTATTTATTTAATAATCAAGAAGAAATAAATGACAAAGGGGAATTAAATAAATTTAAGAAATTTATTTAATTAAAGGGAGACCTAGGTAATTAATGACGTATTAGATAAATAAATAACATTTATTTATTTAATAATCAAGGAGAAATGAATGACAAAGGGGGGATTAAATAAATTAAGAAATTTATTTAATTAAAGGAAGACTTAGATAATTAATGACGTATTAGATAAATAAACAATATTTATTTATTTAATAATCATGAGGAATAAATGACATGAATTAATTAAATAATTATGAATTATTTAATCAATAGTCGAATGTGGACCAAGGACATAATTAAATGACTTAATTATGCTAGGACGAAAGTGGTAAAAATGAAGTTTGCAGGCTTAGGTCATTTTTAGGTGTCTACAAAGTTCACTTTTAATTCTTTTATTTTACCATATTATTTCCTCTTAATTAAATAAACAAAATTAAATAGTTGGTTTTATTTAATTATTATCATCATTATTTCTTTTATATTTTATCCATTTATTAAATAAGCAAACTTCAATAGTTTGTAATATTTAATTTTCTTATCATATTTCCTCTTAATTAAATAAAGATATCCTCAAGTCTTATTTAATTATCATATCCCTTTTTATTAAATAAGAAAATGTCAAATATTTGTTTCATTTAATTAAATATCTTCTTACTTTGCTAAATTTGAATAAATAAATAAAAATCAAATAAAGCAATATTCCTTTTTTCACTCATCAATAAAATTAGATTTTTCAAATCTAATTAATTCAATTGGCATTCACGACAAAGCTTCAGAGACAAACTTGTAGGCAATCCTCTCAATCTCCTTCCTCTGATTCTCCCTATCATCTTTCCTGATGTTTTCATGGGGAGAAACCATTCTCATAATCAGCTCAAGCTTCTCAATCTCTCACCACTCAATTCTCCAAATTGAATCCAAGCCTTTGTTGTGTTTCCCCTATGCAAATGTGTTGTAAATCTATAAATACAGCCTTCTGAAGCAAAGAATAGATCCCAACTTTGTGCAAACTTACTCTACAATCAAGCAATCAAGCAATCAAGCAATAGATACCAATGACAAGAGATTATGGAATGTTTGGACAAGGTTGTAGGATAGAGTGATGGATGGCGGATAGGAATATAAGCATGGGGAGATCGAAGGTTAATGGGTTGGGAGATATTTAATGATTAGGATGGAAATATGCATGGATAATGAAAAGACTATGATGGATGAAAAATGCTTAGATTAATAAATTTATATTAGCCTCAAATGAACCTAATGGATTAATACAATGGAGATAGATGTTAGGTTTAGGGTTTAAGGTGGGACATGTAGGTATAGAGAGAGTGAGAGACAGAAGTAGGGAAGGAGGAAGGTTGTGTGGGAAGGAGGGAGAGAGAGAGAGGGGGAAGGAGGGAGATAGGGAGAGGTAGGTAGAGAGAGGTAAGGTAAACATAATAGATATAGGTAGAGAGAGGGATCTATATAGGGTGTGAGAGGTAGAGAGAGGTGGTGTGTTTGGTGGATGCAATCCTCCTCTCAAAAATAGTCCATGTCCTATTCCACATCTAAAATAAGATCATATGAAGGATATTTTGCTACATCTACCATATCATCCTCCATCTATCTAATATTCATATATTCTTTTATTTCATTATGAACTACCACTTCCTCTTTCTTCAATTTCTTTATTATAAGGTCTTTCAACACCATCTTTATGTCTCTCTTTGGCTTAATCCATCATCATCATTGTATTAATCCATTCTAGTTTAAACCTTAAACCCTAAACCTAACATCTATCATCATTACATTAATCTCTTAGGTTCTTTTTCATATCTTTTAATTGAAGCTCTAGATCAACTGCCCCCTCATAAACCCTTAGGAAAACAACATCCTTTTCTTTGATAGTTTTGTCAATGTTTTGAATACTTTTATGTAGCTTTGCAACTGGTTTTTGCTCATCTTTGAGAGTGTCTTTATGATTATAGAATGCAAATTTTTCTTTTAATGAGTTCTTTAAAAGACTTGTCTACCTTTTCAGATAAGACTTTCATGTCTCCACCCAATTGATTCTCTTTATTTGCACTAAGATCTAATTTTTCCTTTTCCTTATCATCTATTTCTAATTGTATTTGCTCCATGGAATTCTTAAGTTCAATAATCTTTGACTTCATTTCTTCAACTCCACTTATAGCATCATCTCTAACTTTCTATTCTTGCACAAATTCATATGCAATACAAAACCTCTTGACTTTATCCACTTTTGCATTGCCATTTTCCCCTTGCACATACTGCACACACACCTTCCTCAACTTATTAAGAGTAGAAAGAATATTTTCATTCAATAAATTATCTATCTCATTCACTTTGGTCTGCTTCTTTTCATGTGTTTTAGAGAATATTCCTTTTTCATTTCATGTATTCTAATACTTGATTCCTCTAGTTCTGCATTTCTATTGGTCCATTGCACATAGTGCACATAGTGCACATGCTCCTTCCTCACCTTCTCAAGAGCAGGAACAATCTCTTAAGTCAATAAATTATGTATTATCATTCTTATAAAACATTTTTCACCATCACCCTTTATCATACCAACCCAAAAACATTATCCTTATCCCTCCTCAATCCTATAAATCCATTTTGGGTGCCTATTTCCCACAATCAATCATCACATCTCCCCCTCACACTAAGTCCATTTTGGGTCCTTCTATCCCTCCCACCCTACCACTTCCTATCTCCCTGCTTTCCCCCTCTCTCTCCCTTGTATGGAAAGCTTAGGTGCGGAACAAACTCTACTAGTCAAAACCTTAGGGAAGAATGCAGAGGTGACTTTAAATTTTTCAATTACAGTCCAATTAAGATACTCATGAAAAGAATAACAGAAAAGAGAAATGAAGAAATACACAATTGGAAACCAGATTTACGTGGGAAAACCCTTATGGGAGAAAAACCTACCACACCAAGAAAAATCTCTTTGTATTACAGTAAGAAAAATTACATACAGAGATCAACTTCACTTTCTGTTGTCAATTTTTATAATAGCACATTTTACTGATCAATCTTGTACATAATAGCTCTCAGAAAACATACAATGAATTCACACAGATCATAATCATATCCAATCGAGAAACCCTATGCCATCGAACTATTCACCATCGTCGACCATTACAGAGCATAATAGTTTACCTCACAATTTGTTCATCTTCCACACAGGAATGGTCACAACAGTCCAATTGCCAATGGTTCTCAATATTCTTCTCTATTGGTCCAAAATAGACCATGTAGGATAGTCATTCAGTCAAAATGGTTCAACATAATCGCATGTCGGTGAGACACTAGACTGTGTCTCCTCGATGCCAAAATGCCCGATCATAGAACCATCGGTATGACCAACACTATCGGCAACACCCTGAGAAGTCATATAGATCTTCCAATTCTTCTCGATGTCACAAAGAAAACCAACTATTATCGACAAGAGTCATCACCATTGGCAAGAGCCATATTGAGTGAAAACCCATTGGCTAGACTCACTCCATCGGTGAGACATCTCACCAATGTCCATTACAAAGCCATTAGCAAGACCATCGTTGTCGCTAAGAGTCTTATAGAACCATTATGTCACATTGATGTTCATCATGTAGTTCTATCGATAAGACCATCAATTTCGGCAAGACATCATACCGAACATAGGCTGTCGGCGAGACCAATGGTATCAGCAAGAGTTCTCACCGAACGCACATACATGTTGGCAAAATAAACATCATCACCAAGAATTCATACCGAAGTTGCATACCCTTCAGCGAGACCATAGCCATCACTTAGACTCTTATTGAGCCTTCATGTCACCCCGATGACTTCATGTGTAAAACCATCGATGAGACTGGCGTTGTCAGAATGAATCACTCTGAAGGTTCATGCCTCTCCCCGATGCCACTCGTCGCCAAGAGTCTCTCCGATATTCACCAGGAACCAACCCATCGACAAGAGATCTACCACGACAGAATGAGATGGGAAACTCATAGCAATAGCCAATGTCTTGCCGATGACTTCCGTTAGCAAGACAGTTCCAAAGTCACGTTGATCTGAGCTCTTCAGAAATTTAGAACACAACTGCTAGTCGACAAGACATTCAGAGGGTCTCATCGATTTTTCTCTTTCAGGAGTTTCATGTCAATAAGCTTGAGACACCTTTTTCCAACAATCTCCCACTTGACGAAGATCTTACTGACACCTCCAGAGCACAACAAAACTACTAAAATTCATGGGCACTAAGGCCCATTGAACTGGCACACCACCTGAACTTGTATGTGCTCACTGGTTTCGTCAATGCATCTGCAACATTTTCCAGAGTATCCACTTTTTCTAAAGAGACCTTACCATCCTCCACCATATCTCGTACAAAATGATACTGCGCATCAATATGTTTTGTCTTGGCATGGAAAGTAGGATTTTTCGCCAAACAAATAGCACTCTGACTATCATAGTAAATTATAATTTTCCCTACATCAAACCCAATGTTAGAACACAAACGTCTTAACCAGATTGATTCTTTATAGGTGTGTGTTGCTACCATGTATTCTTCCTCTGTAGTGGACAAAGCAACTACAGCCTGCCGCTTACTCATCCAACTAACTACATCGCCATTCATCATAAAAATATATCCACTAGTGGATCTTTTGCTGTCAATGTCCCCTACCCAATCAAAATCCACATAGCCTCGAATGTTGAGAATCCTCTATGATTCAACCAAATTTCCATGGTAACACAAAGCATATTCTGAAGTGCCCTTTAGATATCTAAACACTATTTTCACAACATCCCAATGTGTCCTTCCAGGATTTTCCATAAAACAACTAAGTTCTCCCGCTGCTTGGGAAATTTCTGGCCTTGTACAGACCATTACATACATTAAATTTCCAACTGCACTAGCATAAGGCACTCTAGTCATGTCCTTTATCTCAGTAGGAGCTTTTGCACAGTCTTCAACAAATAGCTTCGTTCCCTGCAAAACTAGAACAACTAACTACTTGCACTCAATCATACAAAATATCTCTAGAATAGTATTAATATACTTACTCTAACTGAGCCAAAGTTTTCTACTCTTCTTGTCCCTAGTTATTTCCATTCCTAGAATATACCTGGCTACACCAAGATCTTTCATTTCAAACTTTGCAGAAAACTAAGATTTTAGATCAAAAATCATTAACTTACTATTGCCTATGAACAACATATCATCAACATAGAGAGCAATAATAAGAACATGATCGTTTTCAGCTTTGAAGTACACACAATGATCATATTTCGATCTTACAAATCCCAATGACAAAACAAACATGTCAAAATTCTGGTACCACATTCTAGGAGATTGTTTTAATCCATATAGAGATTTTTTCAACTTGTAAACCAAATTTTCTTTACTTTTTTCCACAAAGTGATCAGGCTGGGAGATATAAATTTCTTCTTCAAGGTCACCATGAAGATATGTTGTCTTCACATCCACCTGTTCAATCTCTAAGTCATACGCTGCTGCAAGTGACAAAAGAAATATGATAGACGTCAGATTAGCTACAAGAGAAAAAATTTCTCCATAATCAATTCCCTCTACCTAGGAATACCCCTTCGCAACCAACCTTGCCTTATACTTTTCCACATTGCCATCCACACCTATTTTATTTTTAAATACCCATTTGCAGCCAACAACTTTTATGTCTTCAAGCAAGGGCACCAAACTCCAAGTATCGTTCTTTTCTAATGATGACATTTCTTCATTCATGGCTTCCAACCAAGAGTTTGAGTCAGATATTCTAAATGCCTCTTTCGCAGTCATAGGCTCATCAATGCTATAAATTAAAGCATAAGCACAAGTAGAATCTAACAAAGAAAACCCATACCTATCAGGTTGCTTTCTTTCACGTGTTGACCTCCTCATAGGCTAAGGCTGAGGTTGTTCTACTTCTTCAGAACTCTCAGAACTACTTGAGGTCTCCTCAGTTTTAGGTACATTTTGAATTTTGAATTCCTCTTTATCTAGTGTTAGAGAAATTTCAACTACATCCTTTTTATCTTCTGATTTTCTCTTTGACTGTAGATCCAAAGTAGAAGGATTTAGCTCACAAAAAATAACACTTCTGTTGTATAAAACCTTCTCCATATCAGGATTCCAAAGCTTGTATCCTTTTATGCCAACACTATAACCAATAAAAATATATTTAACAACCTTGTTTTCCAAATTAGACCTTTTTTCATTCGGCACATATGCATATGCCTCACAGCCAAAGACACGAATGTGTCTCAAAGAGGGCTTCTTTCTAGACCATGCTTCCAAAGGTGTTTTCTCAACAAGAGTGGAATTAGGAGAACGGTTTATTAAGTAACATGTTGTTGCAACTACCTCAGCCCGGAACTTCTCCTCCAAGCCATCACTGCTTAGCATACTTTGTGCTCTTCCCATTACTGTCATGTTGAACCTTTCAACAACTCCATTTTGTTGTAGAGTGTAGGGTATAATTTTATGTCTTTTAATTCCATGATCTTTACAGTACCTCTCGAACTCATCAAAACAAAACTCACGCCCATTGTCAGTCTTTAAACATTTTATTTCTCTTCCAGTTTGATTTTCCACAAGGTTTTTAAATTCCTTAAAATGACTGAACACTTCTGATTTAGTTTTCAAAAAATAAACAAATTCCCTTCTTGAATAATCATCAATGAATGATACATAATATCTTGATTTAGACAAAGAAGGAACATTTACTGGACCAAAAGCATCATAATGTATATAATCAAGTAAACTAGAAGATTTGTGAGGACTGGAGTAGAATGAAACACGGTGTTGTTTTCCATATATACAATGTTCACAAAACTTGAATTCAAGGTTACAATCATCAATCCCTTCAACCAGGTTTTTATTTTTCAAGGTTTTCAAACCTTTTTCTCCAATGTGGCCAAGCCTATGATGCCAGAGCATAGTCTTTTCTGCTAGAAGTTTAACTTCCATAGATTTTGCACTATCATGAACATTTTCCTCCTTTTCTCCATGAGTAGCCTTCTATGACTTTACAAAGACACTGTTGCATTACATAGCATGTGCATCCAGCTTATACAAGGTACCAATACAAGCACCCTTAGCTAGCACCATTGAGACTCTAGTCATCTTGTAGCCATTTCCAAAGAACATGAATTGCACTCCAACATCGTTTAGCTTACTAACATAAAGTAAATTTCAAGCCAGATCTGGTATATGCATTACATCATTGATTCCCTTCACTCTTCCATCAGGGAACTGAATTCTGACTCTTCCACGGCCAACTATTTCCAGAGATGAATCGCTTGCCAAATACACCCTTCCACCATCGTATTTTTCATACTTAGTGAACCAATCTCTATGAGATTTCATGTGGAAAGATGCTCCAGAATCAATCAGCCAGACATCATCTGATGCCTGAGTTGCCAAGGCTGCAATGAAAGTGTCTGCATCACTCTGAGAAGAATCATTGTTGTAAGAATACTTCCTCTTATTTTTCTCCTCTTTGCAATCCTTTTAGACATGACTAGGCTACCCACAATTCCAGCACTTCACCTTGGACTTCTTTCCAGGAGACTTTGATCTCCCCTTTGATTTTGATTTGGACTTCTTTTCCTTCTTCTTGCCTTTTTCTTTTGATTTGCCTCTAATAGCAAGAGCCTCCTTCGCCATCTCAGAAGATTCTCTTCTCATCTCTTTTGATAACAAAGAAGCAACAACATCTTCCATCTTAAAAGTGGATGCCGTACTCCCAATAGCCATCACCAAGTGATCCCAAGAATCTAGAAAAGAGCATAAAAATAGCATATAATGATCTTCTTCATCAATCTTTACACCCACAGATGCTAACTAAGAAATCAACATGTTGAAAGCATTCAAATGATCAGCAACAGATGCTCCTTCCTACAATTTCAAAGAGTACAACTTCTTCCTCAAGAACAACTTATTCACCAAGGACTTGCCCTAATAAATAGCTCCCAGTCTTTTCCACAAAGAGAATGTTGTCTTTTCTTCATGAACATTTAGAAGAAAAGAGTCTGCTATACAGAGCCTTATCATCCCCTTTGATTTTCGATCTGCAAGGTCCCAATCCTCTTGCTTCATTCCTGTAGGCTTCATTCCAGACACAACAAGCCAAAGATCACGATCAACCAACAAATCTTCCATTTTGAGTTTTCACAACTCAAAATTATTGCCATTGAATTTCTCAATTTTAATCTTTCCTAATGTGCTTTCCATCTTAATATGTAATTCAAATTACCAGACTTCTACAAGACTTCCACTAAACATAATTGACACAAAAAACCCAACGTACCCACAAGGATAACACAACTGGCCAGGCTCTGATACCACTTGTAAGGAAATCTTAGGTGCGGAACAAACTCTCCTAACGTCAAAACCTTAGGGAAGAATTCAAAGGTGACTTTAAATTTCTCAATTACAGTCCAATTAAGATACTCATGAAAAGAATAACAAAAAAGAGAAATGAAGACATAAACACTTGGACACCAGATTTATGTGGGAAAACCTTATGGGAGAAAAACCCACCACACCAAGAAAAGTCTCTTTGTATTACAGTAAGAAAAATTACATACAGAGATCAACTTCACTTTTTGACATCAATTTTTACAGCAGCACATTTTACTAATCAATCTTGTATAGAATAGCTCTCATAAAACATACAATGAATTCACACATATCATAATTGTATCCAATCGAGCAACCCTACACCATCGAACTATTCACCATCATCGACCATTGGAGAGCATAATCATTTTCCTCACAATCTATTTATCTTCCAAACAGGAACGGTCACAATAGTCCAATTTCCAACGGTTCTCATTCTGCTTCTCTGATTCATCTAAAACAGACCACGTAGGATAGTCATTTGGTCAAAATGGTTCAATAGAATCACATGTCAGTGAGACACTAGACTGTGTCTCCCTGATGCCAAAATGCTCGATCACAAAACCATCAGCATGACCATCACTATCAGAAATACCCTAAGAATTCATACAGATCTTCCAATTCTTCCCAATGTCACAAAGAAAACCAACAGTTATCAGCAAGAGTCATCACCATCGGCAAGAGCCATATCAAGTACAAACCCATTGGCCAGACTAACTCCTTCAGCAAGACATCTCACCGATGTCCATTGTAGAGCCATCGACAAGACCATCGCTATTGCTAAGAGTCTTATAGAATCATTATGTCACACCAATGTTCATTGTGCAGTTCTATCGGCAAGACCATCAATGTCAACAAGACATCATACCAAACACAGGCTGTCGACAAGACCAATGGTATCGGCAAGAGTTCTCATTGAACACACATACCTGTCGGCAAAAGAAACATCATCGCCAATAATTCATATCAAAGTTGCATACCCTTTGGCAAGACCACAACCATCGCTTAGACTCTTATCGAGAGTTCATGTCACCCCAATGACTTTGTGTGTAAAACCATCAGCGAGACTAGCACTATCAGAATAAATCACTCTAAAGGTTCATGCCTCTCCCCGATGTCACTTGTCACCAAGAGTCTCTCTGACATTCACCAAGAACCAACCCATTAGCAAGAGATTTTCCATGACAGAATGAGATGGGAAACTCATAGCTATAGCCAATGTCTTGCTAATGAATTCTGTCAGCAAGACAGTTCCAAAGTCACGTCAATCTGAGCTCTTCAGAAATTTAGAACACAGTTGCTAGTCCGTAAGACATTCAGAGGATCTCACCGATTTTTCTCTTTCAAGAGTTTCATGTCAGTAAGCTTGAGTCACCTTTTTCCAACATTCCTCACACACACACAACCTCTCTCCATCTACCCCTCATTCCCTCCCTCCCACCCTACCAATCCCTATCTCCCTCCTCCCCTCTATCCCTCACATCATACCACTCTATATACCTATCCCTGTCACTCCTTCCCTCATTCTCTCCCTCTTATCCCTAGCAGCCTACCACTTCCTATCTCCCTCCTTCCCTCACTCTCTCCCTCCCTCTATTATGATCTAGTGATAACTACTTTCAAATCTTCATAAGCATTGTGATAACCTCTCCCTCCCCTCTCTCTCTCACACCACCTCTCTCTACCTCTCCCACCCTACCTAGATCCCTCTCTCGACCTACCTCTCTCTAATTACCTCTCCCTATCTCCCTCCTTCCCTCTCTCTCCCCCTCATTCCCACACAACCTCTCTCCATCCCTTCCTAATTCCCTCTCTCACTCTAGTTTTCTAAGCCTCGGTTGCCTCCTAAATAGAATTATAGTATGGAGCACTAGGGAAAAGTCCTCTGGGTAATCATCTCCAAGGTTATATAATAATCAATAGATTATATGTCTCAAATAGGAAATTTATATCTATCCCCCCTCCCTCCCTCTCTAATTTTCTCCTTCTCCCCCTCTCTCTCCTTCCCTTTCTACTTCTCTTTATCTCACCTCTCTCTCTCCCTCCATCCTCTCTCTCTCTACTTATCGCTATCTAACCTATCACTCTATACCTCTTTCTCTCTCCCTCCTTTCTTCCCTCTCTCCATTAGGTTAAACCTTAAACCCTAAACCCTAAACCTAACATATATCACATTGCATTAATTCATGAAGTTAATTTTAGGCTAAGATAAATTTATTAATCTAAGGGAGAGGGGGGGATTTAGGGAGATAGGAAGTGGTAGGGTAGGAGGGATAGAGGGAGGGAGAGAAAGAGGGAAGGAGTGAGATAGGGAGTTTTAGGGTGGGAGGGATAGAGGGAGAGAAAGAGGCAAGAAGGGAGATAGGGAGTGGTAGGGTGGGAGGGAATTGAAGTATAAATTGCAACATTGTTGCCATTGCAAAATAAATTTTCACATTTGAAATCTCAAGTAGATTTGAAGTCCTAAGATCTTTCTCTATTTCAAAATAGAGCTGAGTAGAATGAGCACCATACGTTGAAAGAATCAAATTTTATAGAAGGAATCTTAAATAATAATAGGAGGAGGCACTAATGATGAATCAACCCAACTTCTCTCTCTCTCTCTCTCTCTCTCTCTCTCTCTATACAACCTTAATTCTATGATGAAGGTTATTTCACTACATCTACCACATCATCCTCCATCTATCTAATATTCATCTATTCTTTTATTTCATTATGAACTACTACTTCCTCTTTCTTCAATTTCTTCATTATAAGGTCTTCCAACAGCATATTTATGTCTCTCTTTGAGTTAATCCATCATCATCATTGAATTAATCCATTAGGTTAAATCTTAAACCATAAACCCTAAACCTAGCATCTATCATCATTGCATTAATCGATTGCATGAAACTATAAATGATTAATGTTATCCATATTTACACTATAATTGATTAATTAAACAATTGAAGAAGGCTCTTTTTTACCATGTAATTGATGAAATCATCATAATTAATCATTCATAATTTTCCTCAAATTTGTTTATAAGTAATTTGGATGAGAGTTTGAAAGATTCAAATTCTTTATAGAAGCTATGAATTATTAAAGAAGATAGTGATAGAGCAATTAGAGTTTTTTAAAACAGTGATAGTATTGATAAAGATCTAGTAAAAAGGAGAAGTCTCTTTAGAAATATATACAAGAATAAATATAATTGCTATAAATTCATCATAAACAATGGTAGAAAAGGGAAGTAGATAAAGATCCAGAAAGTAGAGAGGGAAGGGGAGAGAGAAGTAGATAGAGGGGGGAAGTTGGGAAGGAGGGAGATGTAGGTAGAAAGAGAGGTGGGATGGGAAGGATTAAGGGAAAGGTGGGTAGAGAGGGAGAGGGTGAGTGGAGATAGAGATAGGGAGGGAGGGAGAGAGAGAGAGGGAAAGAGGGAGGTGTAGGAAGAGAGGTAAGGGTGTGTGTGAGGGAGAGAGGGAAGGAGGGAGATAGGAGGTGGTAGGGTGGAAGGGATAGAAGGACCCAAAATAGACTTAGTAGGAGGGGGATATGTGATGGTGGATTATGGGACATAGGTTCCCAAATTGGATTTATAGCTTCAAGGAGGGATAGGGATAATGTTTTTGAGTTGGTATAATGGAGGGGGATGGTGACAACTGGTTTGGAAGAATGATAACACATAATGTATTGACTTAAGAGATTCTTCCTTCTCTTGAGAAGTTGAAATGGAAAAGGAATCTGAAGAAGTAGAACAAAGTGAATGAGATAGATAGTGTATTGACTTAAGAGATTCTTCCCACTCTTGATAAGTTGAGGAAGGTGCATGTGCAGTATGTGCAATGGGAAAATGGCAATGTAGAAGTGGATAAAGTCAAGAGGCTTTGTATTGCATATAAATTTGTGCAAGCAAAGAATATGAGAGATGATGTTATAAGTGGAGTTGAACAAATGAACTCAAAGATTATTGAACTTAAGAATTCCATGGAACAAATACAATTGGAAATAGATAACAAGGAAAAGGAAAAATCAAATCTATGTGCAAAAAAAGAGAATTAGTTGGGTGGAGACATGAAAGGATTACCTATAAAGGTAGACAAGTCTTGTAAAGAACTTGTTAAAAGAAACATCTACATTCTCTAATCGTAAAGACACTCTCAAAGTTGAGAAAAAAGTGGCTACAAAGCTACATAAAATTATTCAAGACATTGAAAACTCTATCCAAGAAAGGGATGTTTCTATCCTAAGGGTTGATGAGGGAGCAGTTGATCTAAAGATTCTAGTAAAAGATATGAAAAAATGTTAGAAGATCATGACAATGAATAGTAGGGGGTGTTAACAGGTAAGAGCAATGGAGATGAGGAAAAATTTGTGTTGCATCTTTTCCTTACTCTGTCTACCTACCTCTCTCTACCTACCTCTCCATGTCTCCCTTATTTTAGGCTAATATGCATCTAAGAATGAAGACAATGTTATACTAAATGCCAAATACAACAATTTCTTATTACATAAGCCACAATTTCTCCTTCCCTCTTTCTCTCCCTCCTATCCCTCCCACCCTACCACTTCCTGTCTCCCTCTCAAGTCTCTCTCTCACTCTCCATATCCCTCTCAGGTCTCTTTGTCTCTCACGCTTCATCTTCGTCTTAGGTATCTCTCTCTCCATCTCCCTCTCAGATATTTCTCTCTCTCCCTCTCAAGTCTCTCTGTCTCTCACTTTCCATCTTTTTCTTAGGTCTCTCTATCTCTCACTCTCCATCTACAACTATTTGGTACAGTAAAACTAGAATTTCACTTTCTTCATTTGATTGGAACAAAAAAATGCTCACATTATTTGCAGTTTTGGAAAATAGATTGTCCCTTGTCAATAATCTCCTTATGAATTTGCAGTGTTGGAAAACACACTATCCCTTGGGCATGTGCGGGATCATGGTATGCTAAAAAGTGGCAATGGAGAAAAAAATGTGTGTTTCTACGACTCAAAAACGTGAAAAAGTGGAGTTGACTTTATGGGGCTCAGGTGACTACCGAGGTAAAGCAAATACCTAGATTTAAAAATTGGATATCCAATTCAAATCGGATATCTAATCCAAATTGGATATCTAATTTGGATCGGATATCCGATCTAAATCGAATATCTGATTTTTTAAACATATATATATATATATATTATGGGCCGAATGAAACCGACCAAAACTCATTTTCATTCGGCTTAACCACGATGGGCACACAGTGGAAAGCACAAATCAGATATCCAATTTCAAATCCATCTACAACAGGTTAGATTCTTGATTTTTTGTTTGCTCTAATCAAATTTTCAATTAGATTTGTTTAATTTTAGTTGATTTTTTTCAAAATAGGGTTTTTTGATATATATTTTATGAAAATTTTGAGTTTAGCATGGTTTTTGATGAAAATTGAATGATTGCAATGGATTTTGATGAAAATTGAATTTTTGCAATGGATTTTCACTTAAAAATAATGCTTTTTATGTATTTGGATTAAAAAATAGAGAATTTTATAGATTTTTGTTAAAAACTAGGGTTTTTTTTGGATTTTTTTAAAAAACTAAGGTATCTAGAATAATTGGATAAAGACCTACAATGAATTCAAAAATTCTTAAGCATTTAACCTTTGGATGGAGAAGCAATCCCTCTTTTGGATACCATTGGGAAGTTGGTAAATGATTAGGAAGGGATAGAAGTGTTACGTAGCCTAGCTAATATAGTAGATTCTAATATTCCTTTGGTAGCTAGTTTCACAAATTTTTTGACTAATGCTCAAAATCCTTTTGGAAAATAAGTTTCCTCTCCCACAATAATGCCTTCTATTCCCAACTTTACACCTCCAGTCATAGCATCAATGATGGAATATAACAATGGTTTAAACTCAAGCTTAGGAATTTCTAGTGGAAATTATAATAGTTTTGTCCCTTCACCTATAACACCTCCATATTCATCACCCCTCCTAAACATGAAATATAATATCCCACCATTCCTCCATACTAGTTCACCATACTTGAAAAACTCTTACAACATGTGGCCCAATGATTTTGTGATAAATCAACTTTTTTATTTAAAGCATGACATTATTACAACAACAAATTTCAAACTTAAACCAAAATCAAACCAATAGTAAACATCCAAAATACCTTACACATAGTTCATTAATGTTCACTATTTTAAATACACCTATACTAAAAAACATTGAAATACCTCGCTTTGGAAAGTACAATGGTAAAAAATATCCTAATAACCATTTGTTAGTTTTTACTACCTTGTGTAGAGACTTTATTTTTGAAGATTCACTCATAGTGAAACTCTTTTCTAGATCATTGAAAGATATGGCCTTGGATTGGTTTTGTTCATTGTCAAACAATCAATTACCTCCTTTACACAACTCATTAATGATTTCCTCCAACACTTTCAAGTGAACATCAGTCCTCAAGTTACATTAACAAATTTAGTTCATTGTAATCAAGGACCTAAAGAGAAAATAAAAAACTTTATGAAATGATACTAATCCCTTTATTTGAAATTCTCCTATAGTCTTCAAGATGTTGACATTCAAAGGGTGTTTATAGGTAACTTACAACCTAATATTCAAGATAAGAAATTGCTAATGAAATATCCATCCTTAACACGTTTTTGTATAACCCTTCATGATTATCGAATATCGATTAGTTGGTATGAAGGTACCCCTTCATAGGCTCCTATTAGTCAATCATATAAGTCATGCCTCAAAACAACTATCAATCATTTAAAAAGAAAAACAAAATATTCATTACTTGATAAACATTCATGTCAAACTGCTCATAATATTGAGACAGAAGTAACTACTATAAACATAACTCTAGATATAAATTTAGGCCATGAGATAGGAAATTTTCATAGTTGTTTGATTCTCTCCATGTGATCATGTTGCAATTGTTAAACAAGAATATGATTCAACTTCCTCCAATTAGTCATATTCAAACAATTAAACCTTTACCACCAAACTTTAATGCAAAAACATTTTTTCAATATCATCGTACACCTCTAACATGATATGGAAAGATGTAAGCATATTTATAACCAAGTGCAAGACCTCATTCTAATCAAATCCACTTGGATGACCTATTAATGATAAAGGAAATAAATTGGTTTTTTCACCTAATCAATACTTACAAATATTTACAAGCCCATTGCCAATTCATTCAACAAACTTTGTTCAATACAATGATAATGAAGAAGATGATAATGATTTTCCATCTTATAAACATTATTAATATTCAAAATCATAAAGGAAAACCAATATTTTTTGACATTTCTTTACATATATTGATTCTTCTATAACTACACTCGATGGTCTTCTTTATATCAAGTTTGCAGAAACCCGAAAAGGGGAATACTCATTGATCCCATGTACATAGTGAATATGATCAAAAAAGAGTTATTGTATGTACATGAACTTTATGCAGATGATTATGAATAATCAAAAGCATGATTAAAAGCTCATGATGGTTATGGCTTCCCTATAATTGGTTTGATAACTCTCCCAGTAAAGGTTGGACCTAAATAGTTGGGTGGTTTTGATAGATCTTTTATGAAAAATTTGAGTCTAGCATGGATTTTGATGAAATTTGAATGTTTGCAATGGATTTTGACTTAAAAATAGTGTTTTTTATGTATTTGGATTAAAAATTAGAAAATTTTATAGATTTTTGTTAAAAACTAGGGTATTTTTATAATATTTTCATTTATATTGTCTAATTTTAATTAGATTGATTTGTTTTTATATTGAATCAGGCATTATGGATGCTGACAATGAAAATGCACCAATTCCACCACCTCCATCACCTCCACCTCCTCCACCTCCACCACCTCCACCACCACCACCTCCACAGCCATCAATTCAAGAATTAATTTTTAAAAAATTACAACAATTAAGGGGCATTTCTGAAGTTTATATGAGAGTCCCTCGATTATCTTCAATGTCAAACAAAATGAATGAAATAATTAAAAATATAGAAACCCTCTCCTTGCAACATAATGCCTTTCATTCATGGCGAGAAGACATGAGAGAATATTATGCATGTGGATTGTCCTATGATGATGTGAAAGATCTTGGAATAACCAAAGCCTAAATAGCCTCTTTATTTGTTAACCCCCGCACTGGTTTGCCAGTTAATGTTAATAAAACAAAACTTTCTATAAAATGGTGCACTCATAGAGACATTGTAGAAAACTTTTGGGATCGTTGGTGTATGGTTTTTTTCAAACCACCGAACAACAATTTGGATGTACCATTTTACTTTATAAAAAAATTATATGTTGAGTTTGTGCTAGGGCATCATGTCAATTACTTTGACATTAGACCCTTCCAGGGCGTTGGTGGAGGTATGCCTCGGGATAGAGCAGGGGCAGTTAGAGTAATACCTCACCCACATGTTCTCCTCCCTCGCCTTCCTCTGCCACCTCCAATATACCATCCAGATATTATGCAGGATGCAGCCACATAGACTATCCACCCTATTCACTCTTTGAGTGGTCTTTTGGTTTTGCATGCTTCTGTAGTAGCTCAACCACATTCTGGTGATGTTGGTGATGGCTCGAGTGCTGCTACATCATCCTCGTCAGGTCCACATATTTGTGTACCACATACTTGCTCCATGTGCCACCAAATATGCTTGGGTCCTCTTGTAGAGCCTTCCGAGCATCCCCTAGACACTTCCGATTATGACTTCCACGATGTGGACATTATAGATCAGACGCAGGGGAGTGGAGCACACCATACAAAGTCCTCTCCTGCTAGAGGGGGGGACATTGGAATAGTGACACAGGTAAAATTTAAGTTGTGAATTTATAACTTGCATTTATTTTTAAATGAATATTAATAAGAGATAGTATAATGTACTAATATTTATTTACATGGTCTATTTAACAGTTGATGTCCGAGGAGGAGCTGACAAATGTGATGGATAGCACCCTGAGGGCCATTTCATTTGGCCTAGACACACACACAGTATATATTTTTGCACTCACTCATTTACATTTATTTATTGTATACTTTTTTGTCCTTTGAATTGTCATTAAAATGAAATTATATAATAACTTATATGTTTATCTTATTTTCCTCTTGTAGGAAATACCTTCTGCAAGCGAGGTGCAACCTTGTCCAGATTATGGAAGTGTAATGTTGGATAAGGGCAAGGTAATTGAACTCAAATTTGATTGAATTAAGAATTTTAAGATCTTATATTGATTATACATACATCGACATAGATTGGTAGTTTCATATGTACTTTGTCAGTTTTATGTGCGTGGAATTATGAGCTATATGTCCTTGTTGACAAGGGCCACAACACCCGAAGTAGTACGTATTGGAACACTTGAAGGAGTAGGTGTTGAAGAAGCTCAAGGAGGAGGTGTCGAAACACCTAAAAGGAGATAAAAGAAAAAGATCAACCTAAAGAAGTATGTGTTCATTTTATTTTGTGTTTGGTATTTATATGTTCCTATTAATGACAACACTGTATGCTAACTTGGATCAGTTTTATGTTTTTGTTCACCTATATAGATTGAAATTACAAAAGATGGTTTGGTTGGTTCTTTGAGAGGGGCATATTCTAGAACTCCTAACCCTTTGAAGAGACGGATATTTCAGCTAACCAAGATTACAATTTTAGAGTTCAATTATAATTTAACATATATTGATTTTGATGTTAATTATTCGATTTTAAATTATATAGTATAACTAATCTCAATTGTGGTTTGACTTTTCCTTGTGCAGCTACCTTCAGAGGCAACAAGTGCTTCAAAGAGGCTCCATTTTGATGATCCACCAGTAGTTTAGAATGAGATAGACATTTTGGCATGTAAATATTGAATAGATACCGAGATGGCATATGCCACATATTGTAAAATTTTGTTTGAGTTGGCGTCGATGCCATTTTGTATATCGACATACACTTGATTATTAGATAATTTCATATATAGAAGTTGACAATCAAAATTTAATTGCCTCCTCATGTGCATAATTAAACTCTTTGAAATTTTAATCAAGTGAGCAATGGTTAAATATCTTGATGTACAATAGCATAAAAAGAATGGTTATATTATGTAGTTTATTCATATTGCTGATTACATTGCATTGCACATCTTTCAAACTCAAAGCATTACCTCACATTGCATAAGTAACAACTAGATGCCGATAGATGAAAAAATTTCAATTACAATATAGTTTTTACAAAGTCAACATAAGCAATTATGCAATTACTTCACAGTACATAACTAATAATTAAAAATTTATTCATATTATTGATTACATTGCATTACACATCTTTCAAACTCAAACCATTGCTTCACATTGCATAAACATCCACTCCAAGCACCTATCCTGATGTACCTGCCTTTTAACTCAGTCAAATAAATGCTAGGCACCAATTTCAGTTAGTCTTGTTAGTCTAGGTGCCTATTCTCATCCATCATGCCACTCAAAACATCATTTTAGATCCTCCCAGGCACCATTTTTACCTGCTGCTCACTGCTTCATGACTACTAGGCACACTTTCAAAAGCCTCATATCGCTAACTCACATTCCAATTAGGTGCATGTTTTGGCTGATGCTCTATAAAAGACCTCTCCTTCTGCCACTTAACGTTGATAAAGCATAGACCTAGGCTAACACATACCTATACTTTCAAATTAAATTAATTAACCCATGCAAAAACAAAATCACAAGAACTCAAGAGCACACAAATTAGTCACTCACTATCAGGTTGAACAAGAGGAGCAAGTAAACAAACATAATTTGCAATCTTTCCTTCCTTTATTTATTTCATTACCCCAGTTACTACTTTCAAATTTGACTAAAACATTATTCAAAATGCAGCGTATATGGTATAGTACAATGTGGCATGAAAATGAATCTCTGCTTCATACAATATAATAATCTACTTCAATTGGAGTCCAGTATAAAATATATTAAAGGAGGACTATATCTAATAAGAACAAGATAGAGATTAATAACTTGATGAATCACTTGTAACCAAACTCAGTAGCCCAAGGGAGGACTTTCCAACAACCCATAAAAATGTTCTATAATATCATGAAAAAAGTAAAGCATCAGTAAGTCAAGGATCTTATTATATTGCATAGTAACAAGGCTCTTCTTATATTGATCTTATAATTATTGTAAGCATAAGGCTTC
This sequence comes from Sequoia sempervirens, assembly GCA_007258455.2. Classification (NCBI taxonomy): domain Eukaryota; kingdom Viridiplantae; phylum Streptophyta; class Pinopsida; order Cupressales; family Cupressaceae; genus Sequoia; species Sequoia sempervirens. The sequence continues at coordinate 32,938 of VDFB02169045.1, forward strand.
AAGGATCTTATTATATTGCATGGTAACAAGGCTCTTCATTCTTCTATGGAGAGACATCATCTACATTTGCAACGGAGGCTTGATGTTTAGGTCTATCTGAACAATGTTTGGAAAAGTGACCAAACTTATCACACCTAAAGCATTGATTTTTTTCAATTCACAATGAAGGTTTGGACAATGAAGCTCTTTTATTTGGGTTGTAGATCAAACAAACTGCAAAAAGAGACAAGGGGTCAAAAGTTCTAATCTACTTCCTAAGAATTCAAGGGACGGTATTGACTTGGTGAAATGAAACCAAACTTTGTTTCACCACGTAGGAATCGAGCCAACTACGCAAAGCCATTGCAATCTTCAAGGAATTAAAGTTGCAAAGTGGTGCAAATTTCATTTCGCAACTCGTACGACCAAACGAACTGTTCCAACGATCCGTGATGGGTATGTT